>JAQGAK010000093.1:0-164272 GCA_034696945.1 Lipothrix lubbocki
TATTTATTTTTGTATTTATTTTTGTATTTATTTTTGTATTTATTTTTGTAATTATTTTTATTTTTTTATTAATTTTTGTATTAGCTGGGTACAATAATAATAATTACTAGATTTTCTATATTTTATTTTTACCAAATTTTGCAGAATTACGGATTGTAAACGTTCTAAACGCATTTCAAGCCATTTGTTTTCATTGAGCAAGCTGAGTGAGGAAACGTTCCCTATTCCATCTTTAGAAGGACGAAAAAGTTACGTTGCGTATAGGAGAATATGCCGCTAATTTTAAAATTCGTCTTGTCAGACAGAACTCAGCTCAGAAGTCAGAACTCACAGGACAGAAGATAGAAAGAATTAAAAAAATTAAGACTTGACTATATGTTTCGAAATCCAATAGGCTGTTGTGATTAATTACATATTTATTGTTTTTGTAAAAAGTGGAACAGAGATTATAAAACAATTAAAACTAAAATATTTACGATTGGATTGTACCACGTAAATTGCTGGTATTATATTATTTTTATTTGTGGAATAAATAGAGAAATTGCTCTGGAAATTCTGGAAGATCGGTTTTTGCTGCCTTTTGAAATATTTTAATTATATTATAATTTTGTAGTATGTACAATCAATATTCTCCGTCGAAGTATGCTTGACCCTGAGGTTCTTGAATAGCTGTTTTGAAAATGTACACCTTAATCTCCGGCTTTTATCGCTATTTAACACAGAAGGATGAGTTTTGCATAGTTATTCTGGGACTGGACAATGCTGGAAAGACGGTGGGTGTTTTTAATTATTTATGTAACTATAGAGTTATTTTTATTTGTAATATTAGCTCTTTAATCTTATTTTGTTGGCGTATTTTTTCAAAAAATAATGTTTAATTGGGGTACATGTACATATAGATTAATTAGAGCTCGTTCTATTTTTATAAAAATTTTCAGACGTACCTGGATGCAGCGAAAGCTTCCAAAGTGAAAGGATACAAAAGAGCGGACAACAATCGGGTAACCTCGACAGTTGGTTTAAATGTCGGCAGCATTGAGATGGATAGGGTGGTGCTACAGTTTTGGGATTTGGGAGGTCAGACTGAATTACAGACGCTTTGGGATAAGGTGTGTATATGCTAATCCTAGATCTAAGAAATTTCGAAATTTACTGATATTTTTAATATGAAGTATAATATTTATGTACTTTTGATGTTTCTAGTACTACGCGGAATGTCATGCTGTAATATACGTAATTGACTCTCACGATCGGGAACGGGTGGAAGAATCTAAAGATGCTTTTGGTTGGTTATTTGTTATTTCAACAACCGTATATTGTAAATTCTGAGGATTATTTTGTATTGCTTTTTCTGACCCTTTTTGATTTATCGGATAGAATCGTGTTAATCTATTAACCGGAATTATCATATAATGTATATAATTTATTGTTGCATTTATAATCGTAAATACCACGACAGTTTTCGTAAAATTTTTGGTTTAATTAAAAATGGAATGTTTTTGAAGTTAATATTTTAATGTATAATATTATATTATATAAAAATTAAATCAACAACAACAATTAAGTTAACAATCAAATTAATACAATATTTGTGTATATATTTGCTGGATATACAATATTGAAGTTTGGAAATAGGGAATTTATATTACAACGAAGCCTTTTGACATTTTGGCTTTAATAGTAATGATACGGGTCTATAAATAAACGAGGTACATTTTGCCGAAGGTGGTGTATTTTTTTAATTTGTATATTTTTACAGACAAAATGATCAGAAACGAGATGTTGGCCGGATGTCCACTTCTAGTCTTGGCAAACAAACAAGATCTTCCAGACTGTATGGGAGTTCGTGAAGTGAAACCGATTTTCAATCAAAGCGCGCATTTGATAGGCTCTCGAGATTGTATGGTGATGCCAGTGTCTGCCCTCACAGGGTAACTATGCGTTTTCAGTTAGTTTCACTTCGCATCATACTCTTATTATGAAACTTGTCTGTATGTATCTTCTGGTAACATCGGAGGAGAACCACTAACTTGACTGCTCTGCCAAAATTGTTGCCATATTGCGTTTATGTTTTTATTCCTGATGAAATATAATAGCAAATCGTCCTGCAGCAAAACGGGTATTGTGTAGAATACAGTCCGGTTTGTCCTTCGCGGTTTTTCACGCTCGCTTGGCCAGTCGAGTTTCCCCACAATGATATTTGACTTGCTGGATGCGTAAACTAATTTTATCATATGTCAAATCTATACCACAAGTTCAAATGTTTCAAAACGACTTTAGTGCCAAGTGAGCACCATGTAATTCTGACCATGTAAATATCCAAAGTTTAGCATACAATCGCTAAACAAATAGTGTTTTAAATATACATATGCTACAAGTTTTATAATCTAGTTATGTTTGGGATTTCAGGGAAGGAATTGTGGAAGGAATAAATTGGTTGGTGGATTGTCTAAAGCGAAACGTGGACTCTAGGCCACCGTCGAACAACGAAAGCCGATGATGGAATTTATCAATGAAATAAGTCTTTGTACCTTGTTTTATATTCGAATAAAGTTTAATAGTAGAATACATTTTATTGTGATTTACATCAAATTATTCAAAAATTTGTGCACCGTGATGCACTCTATTTTTCTGTTAT
Source organism: Lipothrix lubbocki (assembly GCA_034696945.1). NCBI lineage: Eukaryota > Metazoa > Arthropoda > Collembola > Symphypleona > Sminthuridae > Lipothrix > Lipothrix lubbocki. The sequence goes on from JAQGAK010000093.1 coordinate 2,639, forward strand.
TAAAAAGTATTGCGTAGCATAAAGAAGTGTATCGCGAGCAAGTACATCGGACGTACGAGTTCAATGATAGAATTTCATTTCACAACAAAAGTTTCATATTACTTTTACTATCATTTTATTGCGCATTGACCGTCAGTTGCCATTGACATAATCTTCCATTGCCCAGGAAACTATTGTGACAGTTTAGTCAACACTGACCTACGGCTACAACCATACTTACGATTCCTTGCCGCTCACGCCGTTGGCAACGTCAAAAGCCGCCAGCAACCGTATGCTCGTTTCCCCATGAGTTGGGCTCTAAAAAAATCTAAAAATTTTATTGACGGAGTTTAAATCAAATTACTGCACCAGTGCGAACGTGATATAATTTTTTCTTCTTTTATATTCTTTTTCCCACAAAAATTGTATTTTCCACAGAGTTTCATCTCCTTGTGACGATATTCCATTCCGACTGATTTGATTTTCTGCCCAAAATCTCTTCAGCTGCCGTATTTTCTCGATAATAAAAAGTTGATATTCACAATCCCTACCTGGCTAGAGCCCTTTGTTGTGGATTAGGATAGGAGCCGTATAGCTTTGACTTGACGCTTTTCTTTACGATAGATATTGCAATTCTGTGTATAGTAACGCTAAATCTAGTGGTATAGCATTATTTTGCCAGTGCCCCGGATAAAAATGATGGGAACATCGGCACCAGTGGTCATTTCAGCATTAGAATCCCTATGGACTCGACCATATAATGCCTACAGAGATGGAAGGAATATGATGATTGGACATCCGAGGATCAATATCATTGCCCAAAGTCCGAGCATATAGGTTAAGAAGTTTACTCTTGCTAACTTATCTAACTCTAAAGTCATTACCAAGGACAATAAAACAATCAGTGTATAGAAAGTTGCAAAGTTTAATAGGTAATACCTTTTGATGTCGATAGTCGACATGTACTGCGGTAGTATGTAAGGCGGCGTAGATGCAATATTATTGCCAAATTTGGGGCATATTGATACTGCCGTAGGTTGTTATGGTAGATTATACATGTCTTCCAGGTTTGTATTTTTATGAAGAATATTTAGACACTTAATATTTTCCATATTCTAGCACGTCCTAGCGATGTTCGTAGTGTCGCAGTTAGCTTTGTAATTATTATAAGTAGTTATAGTAATAATTTTAAGTAAGATACTATTGACGTGCCACATTGCGTTGAGTAAGTAATGAGTTACCAATAGCAAAATAAATTCTTCGACGGGTGAAATAACCTTGGAAAAATCCTCATCATTCAGTCAAGTTTTAACATATTGCACATTTCAGGTTGAAGTTTTTGCAAAATTCAGCGCTTCTGTGCTTATTTTTGATTCGTGGAGTTACCTTTCATTTTCATTGTTTTCAAAGACATACATATATATGGTATATACATATACATATATGTAAGTAAAGCCGTAAACTTTATGGAATCTTAAGCACAAACAAGTTTTCACCTTAACTACAGGTATAATGGAAACTGGAAAAGGTGTACCCCACGATATATGTATTACACCAGATCCAGATACGAAACAGCGTGATAATTAGTCGTATATAATTATACGGATGCCAGCATCTGATTCAGCCAACATCTCGTTAATTAGAATTGATTATGTTCAGCTCATCATTACAATTAGAATGAAAGTCATCAGGCAGTCTATTAGGGATGAGATTCGAAAGTTGTTCCCTGTGTATCCAGCAACACCACATCTTCTCAAATAATGACCCGTGAAGCGTAAGCGCTTTAACATGTTGGATATAAAGTTGGGACGACGGTGTGTAATAAATCAAAGTTGTACAGACTGTGTGACGGACAAAACATTTCATGTGGTTCGTTTCTCCATGATTGTACACCGACCTTGTTTTCTTTCATTACACGTCCAGCAATCAAAGAGGAAATTGTTCAGTACCCCGTAAAACAGACGGTCACTTGAAAGCGGGAGAGCATCAAGAAGTTGATTCATGCGATTCCCAGTATTTGATCTATTGTAGAGAGGTGGAGGTATGGAGAGTGAGACTAAAGAGACACGAACCAAGTTTACAAAATCGACGATTTCGTTGACATAGCCCCATGTCATGCCATGTTGTTCGTTAATTGTGTGTTTAGCAAGCAAAGCGTATGTATTTTGGGAGCACAGACAAACTGTTTGGAAAGTAAAGGGTATGTAATTTAGCAAGCCATGGGTTTGCATGTAGCAAGCAAAGGGCATAAAATTCTGTAGGCAAAGAGTATGTAATTCAACTAGCAAGGGGTTTGTAAATTCAACAAGCAAAGGGTTTGTAAATTCAACAAGCAAAGGGTTCGTAAATTCAACAAGCAAGGGGTTCGTAAATTCAATAAGCGAAGGACATCTATTTGGTAAGCAAAGCGTATTATTTAGCAAGCAAAGCGATTATATAATGCATTTGACTTTCCACCGAACCCCATTAGAATGGACAAGACCGAGAGTATTGCAAATATCCAGTGCTCCAGAGGTCCTCCCGACTTCTGAAGAAGGAAAACATTTCAAATCAAAATGAATGGTCTCGGCAACTGTACGAAATTCAAAACTTTCTCACATCATTTCCATGCCAATATTCGCATGAACTATGTGAAATACATAGGAAGATCACACGGACGTCGCATCCGGACAAGAGGCACCTGAACAGGATTGAGAGCCGACATTTCCTGTTTCAAGTGACCTGAATTATGTATATGAAATTGAATGATTCTCCTATTTTGAAGTAATGTGGAGATACTCGTGCTGTGGAAATTTTGTCCACTACTTCTACCTCCACAGTAGTCTATAGTAATAGTTTGCATTAGGAAAGCAGAAGTGAAAGTGAATTGAGAAAGCGAGAGAGAGAGAGAGGGAGAGAGGCAGTGCGGGGAAGAAAATGCCTCGGTGTCCGTCCACAAAGTAGACAGCTAGACACACGATATTACAGCATGTAACAAGTTGGTACTATAAAATTTACGGAAACCAAACGGAATGCTTGTTAGCCTCATTGCTCTATCCCCCCGATTTACTGAACGAACGGATCCTGCACTCATCGTCTTTTCACTAGCTAGGACAACGGCCATCGCTATAATGAGAATTTGAAAGGAAATTCAGTTTCCGTCAGCATGGTTCCATGGTCAGTGCCTAGAATCGCTCCGTTGCAACCCTTCACCTCATTGATCAACAAAGAGTTCATATATGGCTGGTAGCTCCGTCTCGGCCACATGTGGATACACGTCACATCTGAGCAACAAACGTATTCTCAGCAATTTATATCTCTCATCACACAAACGAGGCCCAAAACACCATTTTGGGGAATTTTACTCTGTTTAAACTTAACCGCACATATCATCCTGTCTATTTCCAAAGACTCGCTTCACTTGCCCTTGTTTCCAGTTCCCATGCATGATTTCATTTCTACTTTCGTCCGAATCAGTTTGTACTATGTACATATTAGGCTTCTTCACAAATGCATTCATATAATATAATTATATAAATCCCATATTGCTCGCTCTGATTTTAATGTTTGAATGAAAGACTGTTCCCCTAATTCGTATGATTAGTATTCAGTATTCCTTTACTCTTATTATAATTTTTTAATCGTAGCAAAACTGCTGTTTCAATAATTGAACCTTTAATTATTAAAGGTTCATTTTTTATGTAAATGTCAAATTGAAAACAAGCAATACAGGCAAATTAATTAAAATTAAATGTCAATTAAAAATTACTAACAATAAATAAAAATAATAGGTAGGAATAAATAATTTGGAAAGCCATGTCAATTAAAATAAAAATAGAGGAAAATGTTATTAACTGTACTAATTTTTAGCTCAAACTAAATTTGAAAGTTTACGGGGCATTATGGAATCGTAGGCGGAAAACCTGGACTATCAGAAATAAATCCAGCAGCCGCTCTTCCAAAAAACTTATTACGGAATAACATTTGGGTACAGAGCCAGAACTATTTGCATAAATCAATTAAGAATGACAAATAGAGTTGAATCAAGCCTGACTTCAGGTGTACATATGTGCTTAAGTAAAGGTGGATTCGGTATCCGCAAGTGAGTCTTCAATATGCGAACTTTGCAAATGAGAACTTCTGAAGAAAATCAACGTCCCTCCTGCGAAGTCAACTTTTCCCCAGTTTGAAAATAGTAAATGCTATTGTTGCTAACTAGTACAATAGATAGGAATTTTTTGTACACTCGAGAAAAAATCTGTTATTTGCTGCGAGTATTAACATTCAACAGAAAGAAGTTCAAATGACCTGAATAGGAAGAAGGATGGGGAGACTATGGGAATAAGAGGCCGACAAGGTGCTTGGTGAAGTCAAGAGACTTTGTGCTACATATATCCTGGGATACTCTGTGTAAGGGTAAAGCTTCTTCAAGTTTACTCAGCCCGTATGAGAAGTTCCGTCCCTCCGAATATACACAATTCCGGTAGAAAAAGAAATCAATCATGTTCTAAACGACAAAAGTTGAAATGTGGATCGAAAATAGTATGCTGTTTCAAAAGGCTCTTCGACATGGACTACACCATGGAACCAGAGGGTTTTTTGGAGGTTATCCTTTGAAATCCTGAGTATAAGCATTACCACAGTTTTCTCCTCGCCCTTTTTTCTATTTCCTATATAACTTTATCTCACAAGAACAGCAAGGACAGCTTTTGTAATAGCCTAGTGTCTACTTCTTTGCCCGTTCCATTATAAATAACTTTTTCCCTCAAATAATATTTCACATTCTAGTCCCTCTCATTCAATGACTTTCTCTCTCAATAGTTTCTCCACATGTGAGCTAGCAAGATTCAAGTTTAAAAGTTGACAAGTCATCGCTCCTGTAATTTCACTAGTTGAGCGTCGTCTCTCCATTGATTATATGAATGCAAGTTTTTTTTATATTTTTGGGTGTCAAAATGGAAATAATGCATGACAAGGGAACTGCGTTGGAATGGCAAAGGCTCAGTGCATCAACGTCCCTCCTTGTGATGTTGAATTGTCTATGCGTTGCTCCTACTGACGCCAATAAGGACTTAACAAGTACTACTAGAACTTTGTTCTTCCAAATATTTCTTTATTAATCTTTTCATGTTGAAATTGCTTTTTTTCCTCCATTATTAACCAACCCTCTCAAGTATTTGGAATGCCGGAGCATCAGTAGGGATTTGCTCACATACGTAATCTCATATGAAGGATTTTTTAGACTATTTGGATAGGAGGACAGGAAATGGGAAATACAAATACTTACCTATATTCCTTCAATGTCTCCATTGTTTTTCTTCCTCTCTGTTCTGGTTTTATCGAGACGAAACAGCCCAAACCTATAAGCACAATCTTCGAGCCAACCCAAACTTATATGTGCAACCATCCAAACATCCCAATCTCAAACTTATAACTATAGCGATATGGATAAACCTAATGTATACCTCACGGACATCACAGCAGCCTAAACACATATGTGTGTACGTCGAATCATCGAGACAGTCGAACCATATAACTGAAGCTATTGAAGCTGTCGAAACATATAAATGAAGTAGTCTAAACAGGCGAAACATGTACAACTGAAGTAGTCGACACAGCCGAAAAATACAAGAAAAGATCTCGAAGCAGGCGAAACATATATAACGAAGTAGTCGAAACAGCCGAATAATACAAGTAAAGATCTTGAAACAGCCGAAACATAGAAGTGAAGGTACAGCAACATATAACTGAACAGCCGAGGACATCTAAACAGTTGAACATACATACAAGCACAATCATCGAAACAAGCCAAGTGTATAAATATACTCATCGAAGCAGCCAAAAGCAAAAATGTATAAGTGCAGCTATAGAAATAGTTGGAAAAATATAGGCACATTCAGTTACAGCCCAGTCGGAGTACTATCTGTATATCATCTGCTGAAGCTCAATTCCTTCCCTTTCACTTCTTCCGAGAAACTCCAAAGCTTAAAAGTCTGTGGATGGAACTGTGAAAGCCAAGGAAAACAGTGACGTTTAAAGCCTAAAACGTTTTAAGCAAAGAAAAGAAAACATTATTGAGTTTTTACAACGTCAAATATATGCTAAATGTATCATTATGTAGCTTCCAGTGCACACTTGTCAATGTGCGTATTGCAGAGCTTGATGTTTTTGTATATATACATGTATATGTAATACATTGTTGTATATGCAATTCACGAAAGACACCCTCTTCGTGAAAGTCGCAGTTTTCGTCACAGTTTTAGAACACAGTCAGTGTTTGTACACGTTTTTTTTGTCGTAGTGTTAGACTACAATCAATGTTTTAGATGGATTTTTCATCATAGTGTTAGGCCACAATGAGTGTTTTTAAAGGTTTTTCATGACAGCGTAAGCCCATAGAATCAGTGCTGCGTCGTCATAATGTCGGTGCACAATCAGTATTTTTCTAGTTTTCTACCTACTCTTATTCCCCCATTCAATCATCATCGCTCCACTAAGCTTTTAATCCTTCGGCCGACATAGCAGGAAATAGGGACGAGCCTTGCGTATGACATAATAATAGCGACAATTAAGACTTGTGAGTGGAAAGTTACGACCAGAGCCTCACATTCCTGCTACAGACAGTACATAAAAACTGGAGCATTAGGACTTAATTTTGGGGCTTCTGCTCAATGAAGATACTCCCGTTGTGGAAAATCTCTTCCCATCTCTCGCCGGATACACTCCCGTTTAATTTGCACACAAACACTTCCCCCCAACTATACGTACATTGTTCGCGCCTATCTACGCTTGTTTTCCAGACCGTCGTCCGTAGCAATTCTTTCCCATTTTAAAAGGTAAGGTTTTGATTCACCGAGCCTCCTTCCAATTTAAGATTTCAACAACTCAGCCACTTTTCCCCAAATGATGGAGACAGCGGGAAAAAGAGCCGTCAGGGAGAAATGGTCCATAAAGGGTTTTTAAGAATTTACTGGAAAATTTTCACTCATCTGGGATTGATTATAAAAGTTGTATAATGATTTAAGGGACGACATTGAACGTACATAAGCATAGTTGAATAATAAGTAAATTTTAAGTATAACTTTGAATATATATAAGTATTCACAGTTGTATAATAAGTAAATGCACATTTATATACATACGGTAGACTGATTTCCACGGAATCTAAATGAAACTATAAATCCTACTGAGTCTTATTAGTCATAAAATTTAACAGCCAATTTAAACCTCCATGGTGACCACCTCGTGAAATTTTTGGCGCAACTTTAATTATCTGCATGGGCGCTGTGAGGAACGGGACGAATGCTCAAGTAATGATGTTACCCATCAAGAAAGGGTGTCTGGCGGATGGAGTAAATCTCTGATAATTTAAATTATTACTACTAATATTTTTTAATCCGACCATAACAATCTTCATCACTCTTATCATTACGGAACCAACGCCTTCGGTAGCACTTTTCCGAAACCTTGCTGTTTAATGTCCCACAACTTTCATCATTTTACAGTCGTCGTCATACTAGTTCCCTTTTTTTTGAAGTATTTTCAATACTAATTTAGGTGGGTTAGACTAGATAAAATCCTTTTAGTGATGTTCATTTATGTTCTCACGTAATAGTCAAAAACACAGTGGATAACAACCTTGCTGAAATTTAAGCTGTGGAACTGTATAATTTCCATAGGGAAGTAATGAAAAAATAAATTGAGATACAAAATAAATTTACTCAAACGACACAAAGTTTTTTAAATTGTAATTTATTTAACCTTTGACATTAATTATTGTTAATGATAAAATAAATCTTAATAAATATATTTTCAATATGCAGAATATAAATAATCGTTACGTTCAATGTTATGCGCCAACGGTAATTGAAAGCATCAAGTCTGATCTATTAGTTTCCATTGAGAGAAATACTCAAAAAACCGTTTTCACCGGTCCACCTTTCTGCAAGCTCTCTTTTTGTGTAGTAAAATGACTACTCAACGTATTACAACCTAAACTCGTCCTTCATACACTTGCTCTCATTGCAATGGAAATGGAGAATGATATATCTATATGTAGGAAAACCATTAGAAAAGCTGAGCTACGATCCAAAAGGGAATAGCCAATTGAAAGTTTGCAAAAAAAGTTATCATCTTGCCTTTTTCTCACTCTTCACACGAATGACTACAGAAAGAATGAAAAAACATTCCAGTTGGTGGTTTCCGCTCGTCTGCAAGTCCCTCTCTCACAGTATCTTCTCCGCGCTGCATTGATCATGCTTTCCCAGAGGTAAAACTAATGAGAAATCTTCCCCAACTTGCTTCCACATTCCATATTCTACTCATATCAACCATCCTCGAAGCAAACTGCTCGTCTACAGCACGAGTAAATATATGCGAACTTCTCGCAGGCTTCTACGTCGATCGCAATGCTAATAGTTTTCATGTATGTATGTTAAACATGTATGCACACTAAAATAAGGTTTTTAAGCTTACTAAAAGCAAAATTAAAGTGCATATCTGGAATATAGTAACTACTTTGTGTATTTATTTCTACACTCTACAATAATTTTCCTTCGTTTTGGAACCTCCTACGAACTGGGTCAAATAAGTTTGCATCATTGGGAAGATCCTCAAGATTAGATATACAGAAACGATCTGCATGGTCCATGCAATGTAAAGAAACCGTAGCCTCATAGTCCGATAGTCCGAAAGCAATTGTACCCCGAACTTTTGAATTGAACCAGTTTTCCCGCTCTTTTACATACCCCGGGGTCACGCGAGAATTTTGTGGAACTTGACTCCAGTGCTTTTCTATCTCTGAAGTTAAAACCAATTTAGACAGTTTTAGTTGATTTCCAAGTTTAGTTACAACTTGACTTGAAGCCAACAACGATATGGAGTGTAACTTTACTTAAATCCGACATTATATCTGTAGTTACTAAACTTGGCGCCGATCCAACGTTTTAGCTACAAAACTCGTATTCAATAGTACGTACATAGTACATTTAAGACTCTTAAAGGATTTTAGTTGAAATTAAAGCTCCCTAAATACAGGTCAATACTGTGGAACACGGAAAGAGCAACTGTTCGTAGTAATTTAAATGTTACGGCAGCGTTAGGGACCTACATATTAGGGAAATATTGAAAAACTGAATTGCAGGCTCGTTTTGGTAACGAAGAGGAGTAGAGAGCATGAAAAATGAATATATTTATCTGAAAAATGGTAAGCTGGAGAGGGAAATAACCATGATACTTGAATGAGTATGGGTAGTTGGAAAGGAGAGAAGAAAGTAGCTAAAAGCCTCTCAGAAAAATGTTTTACTCAAAAGATGGAAGAATAGACCCAAAGTATATTTAGTTTTTTTGATATTAAAAACAGTAAAACTTGATGCTTGGGAGTTTTCGGTTTGGGAGGTGCGGGCACCAGGAGATAGAGAGTGGGAACTGACGAAGGGGGGAGAAAATGGAAAAACAAGGTGGGTTAAATTTGATTGGGATGCTGCTGGAGGATGAAGAGAGAGAGCGACAGGATAGAAGCGAAGTACCGAGGGGGTAGTCTTTTTCCCCATGTCCTAGTGGCACACATGGAAAAACCTGCTTGGATGTATACGCGAAGCTGCTGAGTCTGTACGGACGGAGAAGATGCCAGGGTACCTGCGTCTGGCTCGGCCGGAGAGACAAGAGAGGTGGTCGAAGTATAGGTGGATTTCCTATATCGCGAGTGAGCGACCAGGCAAGTCTGTGTATTACTCTCTCTCTTTCTCTCTGTCTCTGTATTTCACCATTCCTCCATAAAAACTCTTCTACTCCCGTAAAATTATGTACATTTGAGGGGCGAACTTTGTGGTGCTGGGCTCATCAGTTACTGAAACTTCTCTCGGCAGTGGTGGTGCTTGTGTATATCCACGCAGAGAAAATATCCATGAGAGAAAGCGCGGGGATATAGCATAAAAATTTTCAGCATTTTCCTCTCTTTCTCCAGATACTTGAATTACAGTCCTGCTCTCTCGTCCACACACACAAAAGGGAAGCGATGAAGACGGCTCTCTCCATATAACCTCTCAGTACTCAGCAAAAAACTCACCACAACAACAGCAACTCTCAGCCCTTGTCAGTCGCAGTGTCATTGCACAACCCAGAGCTCTCGGGTAGCCTCCGAATTTTTAACCACTCACCCATATATAGCTACACGAAATCACTGGACGAGCACATAATTCCCCACCTGTTTCCTTCTCGTATATACCTTCAGCCCCCCTTCATCCCTTCCGTACGACAAGTTACGAAACATTGAAAATTTATAGAGCGACGAGGTTTTTCAAATAAATACATATAGGAAATTCATCTCTTCGTCAAATCATATCAACAGTAAATACTTTTTGCCGTACTATTCAGCTGTTGCCGATATTAATCAACTGTTTGAAAATCCAAGAATTGCGACAAATTCTATTTATTATTTGCAATTATATTGCAATGGGAAAACATCATTAAACAGTTGGCTAATCTTAAAATTCAAATCCTCCTGAAGTTCAACTTTCGAGTAAATTATATTATTTTTGTAAATTGTGAGTAAAATAAATAGATTCTATTAATCATAATCATTTGAAAACAACTAGCAGAGACTCTAACCAAACTTATTGAGCTTGAAGTTTCTTGAGAATTGTGTTTTCTCCACGGAACTTGGAAGACTTCCACCCACTTGACGAAGTTAAAGATTTCCAGCCACCAAACCGAACTTGAAGATTTCGAACCATACTTGGAAGACTTCACCCCACTGTGTACAAGAAACTATCAGTAAACTAAAGTGGAAAGAATCAACCCCGCAACCGAAACTTTCGCCCACTAAAATAAACTTGTAATAAACGTCCCGGTGAGCGGAGCGAGCTCCACGGAAATTAACTGCAGAAGCCCTAAGAGCCACTAGTTGAGCAATTGGATGGGACAGGATTAAGAAATAGGAATATATAAGAGAAGATGAGAAGGAGGTAAACAAGATTATGAAAAAAGTGATAATCAAGAGAGCAAACGTTCTAACGGAAGGATCATCTCCTTTTCCAAGAGAATATCATTACCAATTAAAATGTAAATTCCAGTCTACTTGAGTGCTTTATACGTGAGAGAAAAAGGACGTCGAAGGATCCAGGGAAGCCTCCTAGACATCCATCAGAGTAAGTAATAATATTCCGTCGGTTTAGCTCCGAAGCTCATTTTGGCACATGATAGGGAATCTAATATTATAGAATCACCAGACTAGAGTTCCTCGTTGTAGCGAGTAAAGGGTCTCTCAATATATGTATAGAGAGGTAATCACAAGCGTCAAGCATCTCTTCTATTTCTCTCTCTACCTCGCACGTTCCACCTCAACCCATGGCGAAGGTTATAGAGATAAGCGAGGATGTGTGAGAATAAGTTGAGCTTCCTCCAGTTCTGTTTACTTACCTTCTACACTCCTGGTTCTAGTGCGTCCTCAAATACTCTTCTACTTTCATAAGCCCTCCTCTCCCCTTGTGTGCAAGTAGCAGTCAAGATGAAAAGGCTTCTGGTGTTGTGACAAGTCAAGCTACATCTGTGAATAATATATCAAGCAAAACATTTATTTATATCTACCTTTCTCTTCAACACCGCTCTTCAAATGAATTAACTTCTGGTAAACAACTAAGGGAAAGGCTCTTCGTAAAAACCAGGGGAAATTATTTTTACGAAAAACCAAAGGAAAGGCTCCAATATCCAGAAAGTACCAAGGGAAAGACTCTCATTATTTGTAAAGAAAAAGCAAGGAAAAGGATCTTCCGAACAGACAAAATTCCCTAATCTCACACCTCTCTATCCAACTTTGATAGTCAGATAGATAGAGGCCAACAATTTCTAAAATCAGCGGGACGCGAGGCAGAAGTAATCACGAAAAGGAATAGCAGTTATCCGTTGTGTAACTATTACCAATCGCAAGAAAAAACTAGGATTTTGATGGCATCTCCAGTCAGCCAAATTCTTTTTCATCTAAATGTGCCCACACATCTGCTGTTTTGCAATTCAAAGCCTGACATTACTGAATCTTCTAATTCATTCTTCTAAATCACACACTCATGGAATTCAAACCGGAGGTGTAAGCGGCTTGCGAGTATCATCGGACGGTATTTGAGATACTGAGCACCGATTCCTCTTCAAACTCTGTAATACACCGTGTCAACTAATCTTGATGATCTAAAGATTTTAAGCTTCAACTGGGTGTTCTCAACGTAGGACAACTAATTTTCAAGTAACATTAAGGCGTGGGTATCTAAAATCCGCGAGATTGAATGGAACTAATAACTTGAGATACATTAACTATCACGATGCCCCGATTGAATTAGGAGCAAAGTGGCAGGAAGCAAAAATTAAGATTAAGAAGACAAGCGCACATGTGAAGTTGTAGGGTGAACAATAAGGAGCGTGTAAAAACACTACAGAATTATGACTGCATAGCAGGGACAACACAGCATTAGTGGTATTCTTATCAATTAAGCAACGAAAGCCACTTGTGTGTCCGAACGGGAAACATTGACGGAAGATCCAGAAGGTACAGGCACATTTACTGTTCAGGCTGGTTGAAGCTCTGCGGCCCGCTGTAATGTAATGAATGGCAAGCGTAGGTTTGAGCATCGTTGAAAGACAGCTACTGGAGAGCGAGTAGAGAAAACACAAGGTGGGAATGGACGGGCAGTGAAGTACACAGAGCAACAAGATCTTATATTTATTATACATATTGTGTGTCCTCGACTGGGACTTCGACATGTAATAATAATACTAATGGAGAGTTTCTGCCCCACTTTTCACTGAACTATTTCTCTAGAAAGCAATCTCTTATACTGATATATACACCTCACCTATCTCTACATGACACACATTACTATTTCAATACTACATATATGATGATGCTAAGCATGTGTGTGCTACACTGCAAGATACGAACATCCTATTAAGGCGTCCTATAAAATTTGGACCCCTTTAAACTCGAATATACATACTCTTCACATATTCTCTTTTAAGAGTCTTTTATATTGAGGCGTCTTATATTTTCGAACATTTCATAGGCGTTATATATTTGTCAAGGCTTTTAAAGGCGTCTTATATTTGTGAACATTTTTAAGGCGTCTTATATTTGTGAACGTTTTTGAGGCGTCCTTTGCGAACATTTTTAAAGGCGCGTAGACTTACGACGATCCTATTAAAGTTACGTATATTTGCGAACGCCCTATTAAATCCATTCGAGTTACAGGTACGAGATAAAAACAGCTGTGAGAAGGCGAGTCGTTATTCCACAGATAATTTTCCAATAGCCAGTTTGTCTTGGAGAAAACACTTGACTACTCCGGGTAATGTGCACGGTTCCAAAATTCCACGGGATTTAATGATGTGCGGAAAGTTGAAAGGCTTGCCAAATTGTTACAATTTTGTGAATTCTCAGCGCCTACCCTCTAAACTCGTCATCCATCTTTGGAGCCTGTCTCATCAAGTGCGGTCCGAGTGAACACTTTACTTGTACAATAGCCTCCTTTTTACTCTTTAATTGTCTGAGTCAGCACCCATGCAGTGACATGACTCCCGTTCTCCACCCGTCGACTCCTGACTTCGTCTTTATTCCTGTTTGTAAGGTGAGTATTCTTTTGCTATGGCATGACATATAGTAGTATGTATAAGAGTACAGATACATGTATGTATCTGTACTCTAGATAGATAGATATAGATAGTACTAGATAGATATATGTAATGATCGTCGCTTACATACAATTTACTGTCACACTTCAAGTGACAGCGGATTTAGATACTCTCCACCCCAGCACTTTATGTACTTCCTGCTGAAGTGTCTAAGGCTGTTCTGGTGCCATTATAGGAATATCTACAACGCACGATTTGTAATTACACCGACGCTTCTCCATGTACTTTCTAGTTTCATTTATAGCATTTTATGGGTATATTATTAGGATTTGCAGATCAACAAGGTCCTGCACCGTTGTGAAAGTTAATGTTATGTAGCGTGCATAATGGTCATCTAATTCATGTAATGCTATTTAATATGTAACGTATAGATACCGTACATGATATAGATTTAATATAGCTGTAAAAGGTACAGGATGCATGCTTATGGTATGTGCATGGAGGAGGTAATGTAAATATATCTAATTTATGTCACGGGTAATGCAGTTAACTGTACGTAATAGGGATAGGTTGTTGGGAGACACTTACATTGAGAGTCCCTGGCCATTACAGAAGTTTAGTGGACTGACTCCTAGTTTTATCTGCAGGGGAGCGTTTCATGACGGGTCTGGGCTGAGAATCCGAGAACCCACGTTTATACTGAGATATCACAGATACATGCATTTTGATTGTATTAAATGCAGCCTCTCATACACAGATGCAATCATAAGTATCTACATCCCTATTCACTATCATTAGTATGCCTCACTGCGTGGAAAGTATCTAATGATGGGAAATGCGAGGATGAATTTGATGAATAATTAGATCAGATCGTATGTGGGAAATTACATGCTTCCCGACGACATTATCACTTCATCCTGTGGTTTATGTTGTGTGGAATTTTTAAACGCTATAATGCTGGAGAGCTCGTCGGATTCCGGAAGCTGTCTGATATTTTGTACTGCATCATTATTTAATTTGTACAGTTCTTGTATGTATGCTTCTGTTAGCATCTATAATAACATCCTAGTCAACTTGCAGCCTCATAATAACTCCATTTACTGTCTCATGACAATGGTGAGATTACTCTGAAATGGGACAAAATGACAGGATTTATCGTTTGCAGTAATGTCACTGAATTTTTAATTGTGGAGGAACAACAATCTTTCTAAACTTTCACTTTTTAGCAACAATCTTTCTCAATTATTTCATTTTGGAGCTCCATGCTCACAGCTTGATTTGCCGAGCAAGAACTCTGAATTATTTCTTCAGAGAAACCACCCCATTGAATTATTTCGTCACCACTTGTGCTTCCCACAATAAGGTGTCCACGAAGTTGTAAATAAACTAATAGTGACGTACTCATGAAATCGCAAAGTTGGACATGAAATTCCAGGTTGTAATTGTGAAACACAATGATTACATGATGTATGTACATGAGTGCAAACGTACATAATAAGCGAGTTGCTATGAGTTAAATGGAAAATAGTCTCCTCCTACCTGTCCCGTTATTGTTAGGTAGGCCAAATATCGATGTATTTGAGCCATTTGAGGGGCACAGAAGAAAAATTGATTATATGAACATCCAATTATTAAACTATAGAAAACTATATGTAGAAAGGATACTTATCAACGCGATGAGGCATTTCTCAAGTGAGCAAAATATCAATCATTAGAAGGACGAGGCAAGCATTAGTACACCAGTCTACATGGAATATTAAGCCCATAATTCCCGAGTCTAGGTGACAATAGAGGAAATGCCATGGCACTGGTCCACACACACCAGAAACAAAACTTTGTATAAAGGAAAGTTTGTCCTCTAAATGGCGTGGCTCTCTCTCTCTCCCTCTCACCAAAACTTATAATTACAAACTTTACAATTTATGCTGCAAAGCAGAATAACGCAGTATCATATGATGATGACATCATCGTCGAAATGAAGCCGTCTAGATGCAATTTTCCAGCCGCTGTAATTTCCAACTTCCTTGTAAACATCAGCCGCACGAAGATGTTGTGTGTGGAAGTACAAGGCATTTTCTATACCAATTGCAACTGATTGACACGCGGAGCTGAGTTACTGGGATGTATTGTAGACTGTGTCTATATCTATGTAATTCAGTGCCTGCACTTCAAATTACCCACATGCAAAGATAGTTTTATTATGTGTGCTATATTGCATGTTCTGTCTTTATATTGTCGATAGCACGGACTTAAAAACAGAGGATCGAGTCGACGCAAGGCATCAGATAAAACTTTCATTACACAGCTCGTAATGCCTACTTTAAGTTTATTTTACCGTGCATTCCGATGACGATTATTGTGTTTCAATTTCGTGGTACGCACGGTGGATTCTATTCCCGCTTCTTAGTTCCGTATAATACACGTCTGCCTGTATTAAATATACTTACACCTCACATGGTACTACAGATACATAATGCGGGATCCGGCTATGTCTTCATAATACACAAGTTGGGCTTGATTGCGTAGCTTCATAACACTCGGTTTATATTGCAGTTTCATGATGTATGTATATCTATGTATGTTTCCGTATATTTCAGTTTAATAATACATGCTTTGTACCACTTCACCTGAATAATGCATGTTTCGTCTGCCTTATATTACATTTGCTGGGTGTCAATTGAGCTTCAAAATACCTATTTGGGGTAAAATTTAGCTTCAAGATACATGCCTGACTTATATTTCGTTCCAGGATATGTATTTCTAGTACACTGTAGCTTCATAAAACATTTTTACAATCTTCGTAATGAATTTGTTAGTCTATAGTTCGGTTTGATAATAATATACAGTTGGTTGAATTTCCGCTTAATAATACAAAGGTTACCATTATAGCGCATATATTAATAATTATATAGTAGTTTCATGCAAATAGTTGGCACTTAAAAAATGTCAAAATTCTCAATAATACTTAAAATTTGGAACAGATTCCTTCACAATGCTCTACTCCACAATCACATTCACCCTCGAAAGCCTCAAATATTTCCAATGGAAGATATACATGATTAATAGAAAGACAGCCGTGCTGACGCGTGACTACGGATACATTCTATCTGTTGTAAAACAGGAGTAGAGTATTGTACACACGAGGTTATGTCGTCCTTACGGTTATGCAAGGTGTACAATTATGCAATGTGTCCGCAGACATCCACGTTAATACATACTTGTCTAAGCCAAGTAATAGATCGGGAGAAACTGTGTGGAGATCTAAATTGATATTGTGCATACAGCTATAAGTTCACAATGTAATAGTCATATAGGTATGTATGTGCCATAGGTATGTACATGTTGTATGTATGTATATAAAACATGTATGGAGCCGGGAGAGCGTCTCCCAACACTCTTATTTCAACTCGTTCCTTTCCATATAAAATCAATAACACGCTCTTCATGGAAGAGAAGGGAGCATGGTGGCAGGGCTTGGAGTAAAATATACAGAGGAAATGTGTTAGAGAGACACATACTACTACTTCCCCATTTCCCCATAGAGTATGAAGTAAGTGTGGTGGAATAAGAGAGTATTTCATCATTTGAAACATACCCTTGCTATATCTAGTAGTTTGTCACTCTTCACTGACATATGGAAAGTCTCTTGTAGTGAGTATTCCTTTTTTACCTCATATACACACGTATGATTCGAACCCTGTTAAATTCTAAACCAAGCAAGTTTTCTCTCCACACTAAATTTACTCTATCAAGGTCTCCATGCTAGTGCTTACGCCGTCCAAAAAAGGTCTACACTTTATTTGATTTTTTTTTTACTTTTTCTTACTTCAGTTTTCTTGTCCTCTAAAAGTGTCTAACTTGCTTTAGTTTCTCTGACCCCATGAACACTTTTCTCATCCACTTTTCACCCAAAAGAGCTTACTCTACCTCAATTTTCTTCCGGGTTGGGTCCTTCTTAAATTCATCTCTAGTGCACTTTTCATGGTTTCGTTGTTTTTTTCTTGGTTTGACTCTCTAGAGCATCTGAATTTTGCTTCATCTGACCCTTCAAAAGCCTCGCTACTTTAATGTTCTGTAGGTCTGAACAACTTGGTTCCACCTCAATGGTTTCCTTTGCATTGGCATTGTCAGTAAATATTTCACCTAAGCTTTTTAGTTTCTTTTCTTCTCTTCCTTATTTTAGAAAATGTTAACCTCAACAGTACAGAGCAATTTTTAATCTCCACGAGCTCACATTCAACGTCTGGAAAAAACCAACGTCCCAAAAAATAGCGTTTGTGTATTGTCCCATCCTACCTCCATTTTGTTTAATTTGATTCAAAAATAGGAGCTCTTGGCCGGATACAATAAACTAAGAGCATCTTAACACACTTTTGGAGCAGACAGTTGGGATATAAAAAAAAATTTAAGCACTTTCCTTTATCATGTAACTGCGGGGCTTTTAGCAGTCTGACTGTATGCAGTTACTTGTTGGAGCATCTGAGGAAAACGGAAGATTTTGCAATGAAGGAAGCCGGAAGAAGTAAATAAATGAAAATGTGCGAAGCATGAAGGGAATGTTGCTGGAGTCAAAGAGGAAAAGTAGGGGTATGCTGGAAAGTGTGGGGGAAAGTGGAGTAGTGAAAATTAAAAAGCGGGCACAACTGTATAGATATCTGCAGGAGAAAGCGACAAGATCTTGAGAAACCACAGGGAAAGGAGCGGGAGGCAGTGAGGACGAATGTGGAATACTAGTGAGCTATGTTGGGCAATGTGATAAACGTAGTACACAAACATAATACACTGTTATATCTATGTACATATAGAGTTAAATAACATATAAATATAACCTTTTTACCCGCTAAAGATAAGATGTTCATTCGTTGGATAATATTATAGTACATATAGCAGTACAGTGTTGATGCTTGAACTAATACATTCTGTCATCCATTATGTTATACAAGTCTACATTATGCATACGACATATTACACTATATGTACATATGGCTTGCTCACTACTGACTCCGCAGCGATACAAAGCACATTGTGAGGAAACAGAAGCTGGAGAACTGAGGGGAAAGGAACAGCAGAGAGGACATTAAAGAGTGAAATTTAGACAGATTGGTTGGGCTGATTGGAATTGGAAACATACTCAACCTCTGCTTTGTCGTCGTTGTCATTTAGGCATAATGTAACGAGCCCGTCATTGTGTGCATTCATCAGGACTTTTGGCGGTGATGAACTAAATAACCGTCGGATAAATTCTAATTTAAATGCTTGTACCTCTCCCAATGATTCCCGTGAATTCCATGCTGCTTTTCATTAAAACAAACTTTATGGTATGCTGATGGATGGCAAATAGAGAGGGAAACAAAGGGAATTGACAGAAGGCGAGAGCACACGGCAATAAGTAAAACTTGGAGAGCGGGAGAGAGAGAGAGACAAAGTTCTGTGTATGTGTGCGAGTCCCCCAGAGAGTGTGAATCGAACCAATTTCCTGGTCCTTCTTATTATTACACATGCTATTAAAGAGTCTTTTCTGATATTAAAGAGCCTGATACATTATATAGGGATAAAGGTATTTTATTTCCCTCTGAAAACACAAGTTAATTGTCTGAAGAGTATTATTATGTTTTCTCTCCGTAAGCTCAACTCATCCTCATCATCTCCAACGGAATCGTTCACTTTGATGACATCTCATCTCACAAGCCTTTTCCTGACATTTCCTTTGCCCAACCCAATACTCTCTCTCCGAGCGTAAATTGGAAAATGGTTGGAGCGAATTCCCTTTTGTTTCATCCGGACGAGTTGTATGACTGTAATACCTTGAGTCTGTTCAATGCACCGAGTGAGTCATTTAGGTCGAATAATATTTTTGGGGACGACGTAACGGCTCTTTTTATTATCATTGTTATTGTGTGACAAGAACAAGGGAAAGGTGGAAGCAATCTCAACATCATTGATTCGGTTATGATAATCCATGTACGCACGTCTGCAATTTCCTTTTTCAATTTCAGCCCTTATAATTTATTCCCAGTTTCCCAGCTCTAAACCTAATCTCCACCATCTTTCTCCTTTCTTTCTTCAGATCATCATTTTCCCCAAAATGAGATCCTTGTTCAGGTTATTATGAGAAATCTAGTAGTACTTGTCCATGCCAGTACAGGTTTTCGTCTATTCCCATTTTTTCATACTTGCACACACACACACACAGTTTTTAATGCAGCCATATAGTACACGCTGTGTACTTTTACCATGATGATTTACCTTTAGCTATCTTTCTTATTCGTCATCTACAAAATCCGATT
This sequence comes from Lipothrix lubbocki, assembly GCA_034696945.1. NCBI lineage: Eukaryota > Metazoa > Arthropoda > Collembola > Symphypleona > Sminthuridae > Lipothrix > Lipothrix lubbocki. Next base: position 22,498 of record JAQGAK010000093.1, read on the forward strand.
GCGAAAAAGTATTTGTAGCGGAAATTGTTTTCCGTGAGTGAAATTCTAAGTAATGTAGTGCGTTGCATTAATCATACTCTTCCATCTTCGTTTTTATTAAAGCACCTTGCCCTGTCAGTTCATTTCCAAATCAGGTCGTCATTACGTCCATAGCACAGTTCATTTTTCAAATGTCAACATGTCAAATAGAAAGTCGAGTAATAATCGTCATTTCTAGTTAATAAAATACTCGTTTCAAGTTAATAATCCGTCAATAGAACATTTTCAGTAGTTAGACTTAGTGTATTCCAGTTAATGAAATATTAAGGGAGTGCGAACGTTTCTGCGTTCGCGAATGTTGCGAATGTTTCTCCTCCACTTACAACTGTTCCTTTTCCCAATTCCATATCTTCCGTAGATACGGTGCGAAAAGTAATTATACAAAAAAGATTGAAAAACAGTTCGAGTGTGCCATGCTGTTTATTGTCAAAGCATATTATCTTATCACTTTAGTAGACCAATCGTTCGTCGAACAAGCAATGATTGGCAACGGAGGAATGTTACGAGGAGAGGCATTTAGAGCAAAGGATGAGGGTTAATTATTAATTCAGGAAGCGATTCAGGGAGAATGGTAATTATTCAAAATGTGGGTTTTCACACTACGATCCACATTCTACAATGTATAATAGAGTCGTCAAACATCTTATCTCTTTATTCAAATGAGTACAAGATTTGGCTAACAGCCTACCTGTGGGACGATCGCTCCTTCCAGCAGGTGCGGGTTAGAGCCGAATGCAAAACCAATGGTATTAATGATATATAATCGTGTCGTGGGATATGAACTCAAGAACCTCATTGTAGGATTTTGTCTGAGTCAAAGGAGAATGCTTTACCATGATCGACTCATTTAAGGGAAGGTATAGGAAAGTCAGTATAAAGGCTATAATATTATTGCAAGATGGAATTGCAACACCATGTTGGCTTATACTAAACTATGTTAGGTATGCGTTTGGTACTATGTTAGAGATAAAGTTTGCCATTTATACTATGTTAAAGCTTGGAAAAGCTATTTATGTAAAGTTAAAGCATGAAAAATACTATTTACGCTATGTTAAGGTAAAGCATAGAAGTGCTATTTAACCCATGTTGAAGCATAGCAAGGTGAAACTACAACGAAGAAAGCTCGCATTTCACAGCTGTGGTCAGCCGTTCGTAATGTTAGGTAGGTGAATTGTATAGTAGGTACATTGGATGTGAAACTCTGGAGTTGATATAAACCGTTTGTCCAGACTGGGTCTAGCGCGAGGCTCGGCGTAATTGAAAAGAGGCCTTAAGTAGACACTTATCCATTTCATGAACTCATGTAATGCCAGGAAAAGTTGGCAATGTGCTACAGGTGTAGGTGATATCCTCGGACCAAGCCATAGATAGTTACTTATCTGTTTACACATTGTGCACCAAGGGGGAAACGACAGGGGAGGGTGTATCTAATGTCCTCTATATGTGTATATACGACCTACGATTATACCGTAGGCGGAGATGTGGAGAAGACTGATAATAACACTCAAGTAAATTAACTTAACATAGGCTGGTCCACTCCCTTCATAATGCTGTCACATTAAATCTATTATTGCAAAATAAAAGTAATCGGGAGGATTGCCGACTCAACTGTTACCACTCCAGAGGAGGTTTCTCTTGTAAGCTCGCGTGGTGCATAGAATATAAGTTCCGTGTGCCATTTAAGTTCATAGTAAGTTCAATATTCCATGTTATAATCTTTTTGTAGCCATGTTCATGTGAGGTTGGAAAGAAGATGGGATTTTGTTGTGTTCTGTAAGTGCCAATTTTGATGAAATTTTTGGATTTTTGTAGTTAAGCATGAATTCAAATAAATTCACAAGGCAAGAATTCGACTCTGTTATAGACAAGTCAAGATGAAATTTAAGCCTCTTATGTAAAACTTTGACAAACTCTAGAACGTCAAGTACGCAATTAGTGACGTTAACCTTCGTTAAGTCCACGAGGTTGAATGTAATCCAGCCTTGACAAAAATAATCGTTCTCGAAAGACTTGTTAAGTAAGTTTTGGATAAAACTCTGCTTTGTTAAGGCAGCGTTCGATTAAATTCACCTTTGTTAAGCAAGCTCCCGATGAAATTTATCCTTGTTAAGTAAGCGTCGGCGATGAAAGGACACAATTTCCACGTGCTCTCCAAATGCGTGTTTTCCTTTCTATTTAAACTATGCAATGAAATACTATGCAAACATCATTACTACCAAGTTCACATACCCAGCCCCATTTCAAAGGGAATTGGACACCAAGTACGATAACTCTGTCGTCGATAAACAAAATTTGGGGATACGTACGTCGAAGGAGGGGAATTCCTGTAAAAACGTGGGAAGAGCGGGGGAAATGTACCTGAGTTGCATGATATGAAATAAGTATCTATATAGAAAATGAGCTTACTTTTTAGGTCACATTGGGCGCCTGCCCTACTTTTTATCCAGATGGTTGGTATTTTTAAACCAATAAATACATGTTCATAGCTACCTTCATAGCTACCTTTGAACATTGAACAACAATACACCCTAAGCCTGTGTTAGATGTTTTAAAAAAAGTATTTGTATGTGTTTACATCAGAAAGTAGTTGTATTTGACGGTGCTTGCAAGAGAAAATAGCTGTAGTTGTAGGTGTTTACAGGGGGAAATGTAGACTTTTCCAAGGAAAAATAGCTCGTTGACTTGGTGTTTTTAAGGGGAAATATCTCATTTAATAGATGTTTCCAGGGGAAAATAACTCGTTGGTAGATGATTCCAAGATAAAAAGCTCGTTTGGTACTTTACTATATTCTGGAGAGCAATAGTTCGACGTTGAGTGGTTTTACGCGAAAATAGTCCAAATGGACTTTAATGTTTGAAATATAGCACAGTATGTTTTGTATGAGAAATATAGTGCAAATATGTTTCTATATGAGAAATGTAGTGCAAATATGTTTCTATATAAGAAATATAGTGCAAATATGTTTCTACTATATGAGAAATATAGTTCAAAATTCAACTAAGGAAAATATATAGATCAACAAATGTTTATATAGGAGAAAATAGTTTAAGCACATGATTCCTACTAGAAATGTATATTAAAACCACGTTCAAACATGTAGGGATAGCTGAAATGGATGCGCAAGCTATACAAAAAAAGCTCCAATGGAAGTTCATACGTGAGATACAGCAAGCATACATACAGGACGGAAAAATAAAAATAATGGAAAACAAAAAGAGCTAGGCTGACCGTATGGACGGAGACGGCAGATCTAACACGAAATACCCATTGTGCAACTCTTTCCCAGCGTATAGCTTCACAGGGGCACATCACATTGACTTTAGCTGGGATTTCCGTGGCTTTAGCGAAATAGACCTGTTGCTTTCGCAGGGTTGAAACACCATTCTTTAGCTATTTCTCACCAAGTATCAACTAGTTCCTTATAGATCGGTTTATGCCCACAAAAAACTTGCCTCTCCCTGGATTTATTAAGTCTGACATGCAAACTTTCCATATACAAGCTCCTTTCAATGTCAGGCTGAGTTTATGATACGGAAATGTCGGGAAGCTTCTGCGATACAGCATGAAAGTGTTTTTGCTATCCTCACTGGGAAACCCGGCTTGCTACCAAATGTCGGGAAGGGTTTGCTTGTAAAAAGGCGGAAAGGTTTTTCTTGCAAAATGTCGGAAAAAAGTGTTTATGATAGGAAATTGTGTCGGAATGCATTTTTGATAAGCAAATACTACAATACGTTTCTTTACATCGAAAAGCATGGGATCATGTTTTTACATAGAAACACTAAGGTATTCATACTTTTACAATTTTGGAAACAGTAATACGAGGTTGTTTTTATTCCAAAATATCCGGCAGATTAAAGATACAGAAATGCATTTAATAATTTAGGAAATATGTCAGAAGAATAAGAATATGTCTCTCTCGCCAACGAAGTTCAAGTATAATGATAATTAATGACTATGTATTTCCTAATTTTTACTTACGCAAACATTTATTCGGAAGGTTGCACACAATGTTTGTGCTTACAAGGTTCAACAAGATGAATTAGCTCCGGAGAAAATCGCATGGAAAAAGTTAGAATAATCGTGGGATTATACAGCTTCCCTTTGTCAGAATATATAGTGAATCCTTCTAAAGAAGAGAAATAATGTTGGGAAGTAATGCTCTATACTAAGAAATAATGCTATATACTGAGAAATAATAATAAGAAAGTTGGTTACAAGTGTCCCTTCTCCACAGCCCGTCATTCCACTACCAAAGTTTTCAAGTTGAACAAGAACGAAATTCCGATCCACCTAGGGAACTTGTACACAGCTATGCCATAGTGCTTTTTATACACGGCTGCATTTCATAATAAATAAACAATGCCCACCTTTTACTCCAGGAGGACCAAGTGTGCACAATATACAGACTTGTTCGTTTAGGTTCATTATATCTATCTATTATACGGTCTATTATCTATATATATATATCTACTGATACTACACATGTAGGCTATATACATATGTATATGTCATGGTAGGTGGTGCATGTTTTTGTATCTCTGTTGATACCAGGTCTGTTGTCGGTTACATTGTATCTGTATACTCACCGTACCTGTTGCAGTTTGGCGGATAGTTAGCAGAGCAAGACAATAAAATACCTTACAATTTCCCTTATTCCCCCCTAGAATTATCGCATTAGTGTCAACGTTCCTCGTTCTCACTCACTCCCTTCACTCCGCTTTTGGCTCTCTCTCAGCTCTCTGTGAAAGTGGAAAGTTTCGGGGAAAGTATTTCTGGAGTAACAAAAGCCTATAGGAGAAGGTCCTCTTTCAGGCCGGATGCTGCTGGAAATGAAGAATCCGAGACTTCAATAATTACAATGCTTTTTCAATTAAAGTCCTTTCAACGGGGATGAGTTGAGCAAATCCGTCATCTCCATTTTTAAGAGCAGACTTTTACGCCGGAATTTGTCGGTCCATTAGGGCTCTGTACACGGAGGGATTGAGTGAGCAAATTGCGTTTACTTTGAGTTCCATCCTTTGTAATAACGCTGAATCCATGTTGTAAGTCCAGGCTTGTAGTGCAATGGAATGGACTTTAAATGGAGTTTAAACATTTTAGCGCCAGCGTCGCTTCTTATATTTTCTCAAATTTTTTATAGTGTGTAACTCTCAGCTCTTTATATTCTCAAGTTGAGAATCTCAATGCTGCATGTATTTCTAATTTCTACAAAATAAACCTAATTCTCAATTTGATTTCCCAAAGCATTCTGCCATGCTGTTGCATAAATGTTGTTGTGAGAGATTATTCAGAATTTCTATGAAGTCCCTGTTTTTTTTGCCAGGAGTCCGAATTTCTGTTTCTAGGATTCTGAATTTGGTTGTCAAGATTCGGAATTTTGTTGGGATGATACTGGAAATACCGTTTACGTAGGCGGAGGAAGCAAACATATGTAGGATATATTACTTGTATCCAATGAGCTGTACTTAAATGTAAGGTGTACTTGAGCGAGTAAGGTTGTTGAAGAAATCGATGAAACCTGTAGTGCAGGGAAGTTCTCTTGATTATGTTTCTAAAACTATATTTCTCTTTATGGTGGGTTAAAAGCCCCATAGTCTTTATCCCTTCCGGGACCAGCTTCCTCGCTTCGTCTCGCTACGAGAAAATTACAGAGTGCACCAGGGAAGGAGAGGTAATTCCAAGATAATAATTCCTTTCTAAAAATATTTCTCCTATAACATCTCGCCGCCGCAGCAGCAACGTCCGTCGTTGTCTCGTCCTATACATAGTATGTATGTACATAAGCGAAGACTCCGCTACTCCAGTGGAACGCATACGGAATAAGGATACAGAGTCCGGAAAAGTACGCCAATGTCGTTTGGATGTTTGCACAAAGCTAAATTCATTTACACTGCTGGATAGCCCTATTCCACATCTTCCTGCAAACTCCAAAGGCCGGAACAACGACGCCAGATCCGGTGTAGGAAAGCCTGAGTATATAGAAATCCCGTATTAGAGAACAAACGCCTCAGCAATCCCACTCGGGTGCTAATCTATACGGCTAACTAACGATGACTAAGCACGTAACCTCGACCCCAAAACTAGATTTTCAGACAGTCGCACACAAAAAACCTATTTTTCATTTCCCTCCATGTCCATAAGTAGGATGAGGCTTGCAAGAATTTCCCGCCTTTTCTCTAAAGGCGTCTAATTCTATGGAATTAATTTAATTTAATTTATACAATCCACTCTAATTTTCACCTACTTTTTATATTGACAATAATAAACTGTTGAAATTAATTAGGGAGTCAAATTAAAACCCTACCATATTAATTAAAATCATTACCGCGCTATCTTTGCGTATACCTATAATTAAATGGTGTACTAATTTTCATTTTAATTAAATTAATTTTTTCTCAAAATTTAATTATGCTTTTGTCAGAGTCTATTAAATGAAATTATTTACTAAAATAAATTCATTGTTTGTACATTGAATTAAACGGCATAATGAAATTAATAATGAGATTTATTCTCATTCTTCACAATCCGTTAAAGCTTTAGTGTCCTTTAAACATTAAACTTATGTACTAAATATATGTATTTTATGTAGTGAGCAAAATTGGGCCAAGAGGTAGATGTGTTGGTTAAAAGCGAGGTTCTCGGGAAAATGATACCCGGCATGTATCGACGGAGTGAAGTGGCTACTGTTGATGGGAGCAACAGTTTGAATTGATAGTAATAGTTTGCAGCACTTGTGTAAATTACTACGGGATCGTAAAAAGTTCGCTTTAGCTTTACACTCGGACCGAATTTCACCCATTTCCTCCCTCGGAATCCTTTTGGGAGCTCAGTTCTCTCTAATCAATTGCATGTGTGTACGGTCAGACGAGCTCCACATTGTTGTACCTATACATAGATACACATTACGGATACAAGCTTAGGTTATGTCTGTAGTTTATATCTCTATGTGCTCACTATAGAGCTTTTACGGGAGTAAAATCAAAGGTTAGTAACTTTCAATAAAATAGCGAGAGCACACGATGTACACAACACATATGTGATATAGAATTGGGGAGTTTATTTCTCTTTCCATCATTAATTTCTTCATTAGCTCAATTTCCTCTATACTCTCCCCCCTTTGGACATCTCCTCCGTCATAATTTTTTAAAGCCTTGCCTTTTTACGATGGCAAGGGGTTGATGGTGGTGTGATGGTGAGTAGATTGAAATAGGTCGCAAAAAGTTTTAATTTATTGGCAGGATTAGTTTGTGTTTATATGTGGGTAGTATTGTTATGTCCTATAAAAGATGATGATGTTATGTTTCCATTCCCTCTTTCAATTCAGTCTAATAATCTTTAGGGTAGTTCTCGTACATGTTATTTACTATGCCTTTTCAGCCCGTAACATGTTATTTCTTATGCTCGTGAAAGCCCACTATATGTTATTTCGTGTGCGCTTTAAGTTCCAGTACATGTTATTTCGCATGTTTTTACTACGTGTAAAATTTACACACAGTCAGCATCGCACGAGAAAGGTCTATAGATAGTGAAAAGTGATGCGAAAGCCATATTTGGATGATTATGATGAGTGGGGAGAGGTTTCAGTGGTTTTATGGCTCCACTACCTCATCATGACATATGAGCCAGGCCTGGCGCTTCCACTGCAATAATTAAATAATTCCAGAACCTGTTCTTCACCTATTCTCTTTAACAACCAGTTTCAATGAAGACTGATGTTTAGTTTATGATTTGTTTGCCTTGCATGCAAATAAATCATGCAGGCTCTGCAATGATATATTATATATATAATATTATAGGAGATGGTAGAAATAAGTATGCTTGGCCATAAGGTATGATGGTTGTTATAAGAACGCATGGGCTTGAATACAGGCAATATCACAATTTCCATTCACTTACACAATATTATTTCCATACCCTATGCATTTACATGTATTGCCACAGTATTACCATAGTATGTATTTCTATCACATGTCTTTACACAGTATGTATTTTTACAGTATGTTTCGACGATATGTATTTCTACAACACGTACAAAGCACATTGTATTTCGACAATATATTTTCACCATGCAAAGAATAACGTGGAGCTGACTACAAAACAAAGCAATTATTAGTACATAGTAGAGAGTCTAATACAAGGAATATAATGTAGATTCGAATATTAGCACATACAACGAATAATAGCATAAAGAACATAGAGTCATATACAAAGCAATAACAGAGTGGTGGATGTAATAACCAGTATATATTTATGGGCATGTGTATACATTATTAGTAGAGTGCTCGCAAGCACTGAGCATAGCTTTCACCCGCAGAGCTCTCAGATGAGCAGGATCCACGACTATAGACCAACTTTATCGGTAATAATGAGACTCAGGCCAGTGGAGTTGCAGGTGTCTGCTTTTGTGTCCCATTTCTCTCCAGCAACTATATGCCTCAACATTAGGGATATATTAGCTTTGGTAATGCAACACAGCTAATATAATACGCTCAATCCGAATCCGGCAAAGTCAATACACATTTGATATATAATTACTGCGTCTTGTCTGTACTAAAGGTTCAAGGCATCGGGTATCCATTTAGATATATACAATAATTGTAGTTTCTTTTTTAAGCCAAGCAAAACTTTGTGTATTCATATGGGTATGGAAGCTTTATATAAAGCTTCAAAAACTACAGTTTTTTGTTTAGCAAAAGGAACTACACGTTTTAACTATAAAAACTTTATAAAACTAGTATATGCTTCTACAAAAAACTACTGAGTTGTTTAGTTCGTAGGTACGGATATATCCAAAGTCATAAAGGTAAACAAGGGAATGCATAAAAAATTTAGATTACCTTTCCCGTTTTTGTAGCTTTGAGATATGTAATAGACTCTTGTTTCTCCCATTTTAGACCTATTCCACTGCAACTTTGACCAGCAAAGTTGTTACAAGCTACTTAAAAGACTGCAATTCCCATGTTAATCAATATCCCAATCCTACAAGTTAAGCTACTCCTATATACATACATACATGGAGAGTTTTATATGTCAATTCTACTTTCTATTATCGCACGCTGCATGAACTTATTGTCTTGGAACAATTTACAAAAGTTAAGCTCTCTATTATATAAGATATAATCACATATGTAAGTTGTAAGTATTGCATATATTCATTAGGTAGATTATAGCCATATTTGTAAGTATATATATAAGCATAGTATGTACGACTGTTCATAAGGTAATTATATTCGCATTATATATAAGTACATTACTTGGAACAGCTTTGGTGGTACTTTATTATTGGAATGATATACCAGACCGCTCCCTTATGGTTTGATACACAGTGAAAGCAATGGGATGTAAACAGATGGAAAACACATACATGTGTATGTATATAATATAAGTATTATAAGCTCGCGTAACCATGGAGGATCCATCATGGAATCTATTGTGCTGTCGTAAATGACCGAATGGGACTTAAAGCCCAGACGGTTCATGTTCATTAATAGTAATCATTTTACCGTATGTGTCATTAAAGGGATGTGGTGAGGGATTTTATCACGGCTAATTATTTCCCTTTTATACTTCCAGACTCAGATAAACTCCCTGCAAATTATCAAAACTATTTTCTAATTTGCTTGTTTATTATTGTAGGGGGTTCTCTATAGTTCTGGCTCAACTCTCTCATAAACAGTTTATATGTCGGAGCACTCAATTTCTGATGCGGAAACTGTTGATTCCTTTCCCCTTCATTTCTTATGTCAAGTCTAGTTTCTCATGCTAAAATTTAGCTTGAAATTATAAAACCTTTTTGAGTTTCATGCTAATATTTTCAATTTTTGACCCATTCGATTTTGATTTTAAATGGATCTATTCGAATGCAAAAAAAATTTGATTCCGATGCAGAGATATTTTATTCCAATGTAGAAAATTTAGATTCTGATAAAATTCGAAACATTTTATTCCGCATCAGACACTGGTTATTATTATACTCTAAGAACGCAAACAACTTGGAAACCCTCCGATTCTAGTATGTAGAAGATCCTGAACCTAATTGAGAAATGTTAACTTCCATGTATTTTACTGGAAGTAAGTAATGTATGCTACGCTACATCTGGGTGTTTATTGGAATCGAGGATCAAAATTGCGTTCTAAATTGCCTTGAACGCCATACAGCAAGTTTCATTTAATGCGTTGTTTCCGCAAATATTTTTTGGGATGTAAATAAAGCGCGGAAACTTTGGTAAATATGTAGTATCTTGTTTAGGGCCTAAATGAAAATAAATGGGAGGGAAATGGAATGGCGTTGAAATTTGGTACAGGAATGGAAGTAATATTTCCACCGTATTTTTATTTTCAGATGGACTGATTTGACTGGCTTGCTCTTTATAAGGAACGGCCCGTAAAAATGTTGCCGACAAACGTGGTTTCATTCATGAAAAAGGTATTTTGCGAGTCTAATTTATCTTGCTCTTTGTGTTTCATTTTTCCCTGTCTTTCTCCTCCTTTCTCAATCCCCGCTGCATACACATGTCCGTGCATTCGTGTAATCAAATAAGATGAAAAGGGATGGGATGGATGGTAGCAATTGGATCTTTCATTCCCTTTGAACTATTTACATTACAGTTGGCCCAAAACGGGTAATGAAAGTTGGCATTTGAATTCTTATTTAAAATTCCCATAAAATGTGGATATCCCCTCCCCCGGTAATGTTTTTTGACTTTTGAAGCTATTTTTCTGCTGTTGATTATTACTTTTTTGTTTTGAATTAGCGTCCTCAAGTGTGGAAGGGCGTTGTTTTGCAAACACCTTTCCTCCTTCTACCCTCCGGTCCTCTTCTCAGTTTCATCCGTATACTTAGTTAGCCTTCGCATGTACTTCTCTATATTCCTGGACTGTACACTTATTTTTCTTGTGACTTTTAGTACTTTTTTATTTATTCCTGCACATTCTTGGAGTATTTCTTGAGTTTTTTTTATTTATTTCTGACCCTTACTTATGCATTTCTAAACCTTTTTCATATATTTCTAAACCTTTTTCATGTATTTCTAAACCTTTTTCATGTATTTCTAAACCTTTTTCATGTATTTCTAAACCTTTTTTATGTATTTCTAAACCTTTTTCATGTATTTCTAAACCTTTTTCATACATTTCTGAAGGTTTGTAACTACTCTTAAACCTTTTTAAAAGTATATTTTTAAATAGTTTGCATGTGCTTCTAAAACGTTTTTACTATTTTAAAAATGTTTCTTATATTTTAAATATTTTTGCGTGCATTCTCGAACATTTGTTATGCATTCCTGGACTGTTTTGATATATTCTCGGCCTTCATAAACATGTTGAATATACCTACGACCTTCGTATAGACGATTCTACAGATAGTCTCAACAACATCCTCCACATCTTCCGTATCCTGCCGGTGTTTCTACAAACCTTCCTTCACTCCGCCGGTCTTTACAGACATATTCTGTCTCCTGGCGCTGTTCATACTGCAGTTAACTTGGCCGTTGATAGTAATTTATTCCAGGGGAATCCTCTTTTACATTACAATGTTTCCTTTGTTCTTGCTCGATACACGCCGCGTTGCTCAAGCTCGTCTACTGCTGCCGTTGATGATGACGATACCCTCCCTTTGATCATCTCTGCTTGGATCATCTTCAGGCTGCTGCTCTACTGTATGCTGTTCCTCCGAATTTCCCGGCTTTTATTTCCTCATCTACTCCGTTCTCCTGGGTGGTTCATAAATTTCATTTTCCAAGTAGAACGCATCCTCGCTTACATTTACATATTATAGTAAACTATATTCCACACAATCACCTGCTTTTGCTTACCCAAAATACTTTATTTCCAATTTGCAAGCATCTCCGCGGGCACAATTTCCAATTGCTGTTGTTTTTGGCGAGGTAAATATTTTTCAAGGGGATGATGATCATGTGCATACATAAATATGCTCCAGGAGTTTGCACTGCAGTCAAAATTTGTGTGTGTGTGCCTGTATTTGTTTTTTAGTCTTGGAATTATTTTCTTTCGCTTTTTTTAATTACCTATTTCATGCTTAGTTTTTAAATTATTTTTCTATTTTCGTTTGTCCTTCCTTCTCCCATCCTTGAATAAGTTCATGTTTCGTGAGACATAACCGGACAATAAGGATTATCTTCCAAAGTTTGTTTTGCTTATCAAGTGTATGCTGAGAATATTTGCTTATGAGGTTTGCTTTTAAATTCGCCTCCGAGGTTTTCCAGCGAGGTTTGCTTATGAAGCTCGGGAGTGACGAGGTTCGCCTATAAAAACAATGTGGATGAGTTTGAGCATATTTGCAGATTTTCATTTGTCCTACAACTTGCATCCTCTGTCTCTTCCTGACTACATTTCTTTTTTAATGAGATAAATCTTGAAATTCATATCCGCTCTCCCCAAAACTTCTTTGTTGCATGTGTTGGAATTGGAAGGAATGGAAAGGGGAGCGGATGAGTGTGTGTGAGAGAGAGAGAAAGCGAGAGCGCGACAGAAACAGAGAGAGAGAGAGAGAGTTTAAAGGCTGAAGGCCTTGCTGACGACGGATATTGTTTCTCATTACATAATATAAGAAAAGCCCTGTACATAAGAATAGGACTATGTATATAAGAATAGTAATGCAGGAATATTCACATTTCGCCAGAAGAGGTTGACAAAAACAAAAAAAAGTAAGTTTGCCAGGATTTTCTGGAATAAAATTTCTCATCAACGCTAACGCTAACCCATGAGTATTTTTGGAAGTTTTGTTCTGGCATGTACTAAAAAGCATCTAATCATGCATGTTGTATCATTTTAACTTTGTCAGTCCAGCAGCGGTTGTTAAAAATCTTATTAGGTGCTGCTCCACACTACTGTTTGCTCATCAGCATCTTTTTTTATGACCTCTACTGTGTGCATCAGTAAATAAAAACAAAGAAATAAAATATTATTATCTCCTTCTTTTTTGTGTTGTTTTTACTTTTTCTTTGCAGAGCAGCTGCAAGAGAATTGTAAACCTTGCAGTGTAAGTTGAGTGTGGGAGGTGGAATTGGAAATTAGTTGCATTATGCACGCAAGGTTGTTGCATATTTGGACTAGTTGTGTAGTTGGGAATTTGGAATTATTAGGCAATTTAATAAAGATTTTTTGACAGAAAGTTTTCTCATTATCATATTATTCAAATAAGAAAATTCTTGGAATAAAATTTAGCAAATATTTCGCGAAAACAGCCAACAACATTACAAGAAAAAATATTTTGGCATAAATTACAAAATATTTTTTTTATAATTACTCATATTTTTTGAAAAATAAAATCCTTTTAAAATTAAAAAAAAAATACTCTAAAATGTTTAAATTATGAATTTAATTTCCGGAACAAAGGAAATATTATTTAAAACATAACAAATGTTATGAAGCAATCAAGATCAATTTTATGATGCCACCATATAATTTCCTAGTCCTCTGGGAAGGACGCTTAAGTGCTTTAAAACTGAAGTTTGTCCACGTAGATATTTGTCCGCTGTGGATTTTGTCCAACTGCCATACTTTCATTGTCCCTGGAGATGAAGAAATAGTTAAGTACACACTTGAAGTAGGAATGTATAATAGGAGAGCTGGAAAAGAAGCTGATGCATTTGGGTACGCTGAACCACGGTGAAGTTCACATGTTGATTTATACCAACTTTGTTCCTAGCTTGCATGTCAGGTATGTAGTCTTGAATTTATACATCTCATCATCCTTGACAATGAAAGTACGGGGAGGTTGCACGGACATTCTTCGTGGAAGAGGTTCTCTCATCCAGGAACTCCAAGCGCTATCGCGGCATGACCTTCCGATATGGAAGCCATTTGTATTTTAAAGTCTCATACATAACTCCATAACATTGTTCCCAACGGAGGGAAACCCTTTCTATTTAAATTCCTTCTTATAGTGAGCTTGGCAGAAAAATCCATTTTCATGAATTTACATCATAGTTCAGTCCTTCAGCCTATATAGCAATACTTTATAGTTCTCCTCAGAGATGAAAATACACGAATACGTGAGCATAGCACCGTACATTATCCCAATATGAAAAATGGGCTTTGAAATGCACGTAAATACTGAATGTACGAAGAATTCTTAAGTATGAATATTAGGGGAGCTTCAAATGTCAAGTTTTGTCTTCAAGTACCTCTCAGCGCAACTCTACGGCAGACCTCGCACAACTTTTTCCACAGAATAATTCGTCTAAATTAAAAAATATATGCGTTTTAAATTGTAGTTTGCATTTCGATGCGGAATATAAAATTCTGATGCATGTACGGCCCAAATGCAGGTCAAAACCAGTGCGACAAACAAAGCACTCGATGCAAAACAAAAAATTCCCGATGTAAAAACGTGCGATGCAAAGAACATATAAAGCCAAATAGATAACACAGGACCCGCTACAAAAAGCATAAGACACGATGAAAAACAGAAGACACGATGCAACGCATAAAAGCCTGAAGTAAATTAATTCTATTTAGAGAAAACAGCGGCAAATCCACACTTTGGATTTTATTATTAAGAAAGTATTTTCAAGTGGTATTGTCGGCTGTTTAATAGCACGAGGAATAAAGATTTTCTCTTCCTTGATTTTTTAATACATTAGAAGTAGAAGGTGTGTGAGATTACTATGAATAAATTTTCCTGTCCAAGAGCTGCATTATCAGGCTGTCAGAGGAATAAATTTCGATTAAATAGAATGGGAGCGGGAGTCCCAAAGTCTTGTACCTCCCTGCAAGAAGATCAAACTTGTGTATTAGACTTGTTAAAAAATATCCAGGGCATCCTTCTTCCCCTGTGCAAGGAGCAAATCCCTAAAAAGGTTCTCCGTACATGTATCTATACATGCACAACCTCTCCCTTTATTAGCAACTGTCATGGATGTACACACATGCACACCCCGCTCCAAGTCATAGAGCTACTACTACAACAAAGTACAGAGAAAATCCTGCAGCAAAGTTCCAAAAAGCTTCTCCTTTCTCTGCAATAATAATCACCTTGAAATCCCAAATTGTCTATCACATACACATGTATACTCATACATATACCTTACATACTTTTTTAACTTAACGTACATGGCATGCCTACCTAACATATAACGTACATAGATACACAACACACGCCTAATGCTCATATAAGTTGAATGGTTATAAATACATTCCTAGCTATACATACATTTAACATCGATATACATACACAACATACATAGAGGGACATTTAACAATCTTGCACATTTGTAACTCCCGTTGATACATACTTGCACTAAATCAGCCAACAGGTCTGAGCCTAGTGTAACACATGGTGTCTCAACTTAAACCTATACATTCTTGTAAGAAATGCCTAAAAGGTAAGTGTATGTATGTAGCTACAGCCGCCGATTTTACGAACAAGAGAGTCTCCTATTTTCCCTCAAAACTCTATAGGACCCACCGTAATATTTTTAAAGCATATCTTTCCTTGTCATGCCCCCTTGAGTTATAGCAAAAGCTGTAGTTAAACATGGAATCAAGGGATTCGTGTCCAATCCTATACACATGAGCTTAAGTACTCCGTAGCTTGAGACCAGACTTGAGCTTACATAACCTACACATCCTTTATTAGATATATGTACATAGTTCCTCATACTACCTACACACTTTTAAATAAAACACTATATAACCTACATTATAACTGTGTAGATCAGCGTCTGTGTAATACTTTCACCCTACGACATACTCTACATATAACAGGGTACATAAAGCGAATTGAGAGAGATTGACTTATGTACACGTACACACTTGGGATTAGCAACTATATACGCGGCTGGTTATTGATTGCTTTGCATCTAAGAAGTATCTCTACTGTAGGCATAAGTATCAGTTTGTGTATAAGTGTAAATATGCGTACATCTATAGATGTTATTTGTTATTACAGCTTGTATATATGTATCCAATGCGTATTTGCTGTAACTTGATACGTATAATGTATGTTCCGACAATAACTAAATGTGGATGTAAAGATTAAGTAAGCTCAAAGGAAATAACGCAGCGGTCTGCCCACAGCTTAGACGAAGCTTCATGTAGTGCTTACTCCGGTTATTTATTCCCGTTTATTTAACTATCTGGGGTTATTTAGTGGATTCTGGTGAATTATTAAAGATTCTTATTGCTTTTTAGTCCACATTGACACTAATAAACAGCAGTTTCATTAACTTCTAATATTCACTTGAACATCTTGCACTTACAAACAAACATTAACCTTGGCAGAGTGCACATATCATGAACTTAGACATAATATAACAAGAACGCAGACATATTGTACCTACAACTAGACATTTAACATATAACATGAACATCATATATCATGGACATGACCATCACAATATTATTAAATTAACTTGAGTAGGCACGTAAGTTTATTAACATGACAAATAGCATACGAAGAAGTGCAGAGAGATCACATCTTGAAAAAGAGGATGCTGACTACAAAGTTGCTGTTCTACTAACTATAAAATAAAGAATGCAAAAAACGTAACTCTAAAGCTGGTGCAGTATAGGGATATAGGAAAAGTATAAGAGTTAGACTACAAGCAAGGTGGAGATGCAGCGGCGTCACAGCTTGTACCTGCGGACATAATGGAGCGTCTAAGCAGAACTGTTAGTATTTTAATCACACTGCGCCATTGTTATTAAATAAGAGGAAATGCGGGGAGTTGGACGGGGGAAAGGAGTGGAGCTGGCAGGAGAAAAGGAAAAGCCACGCTGATAGAATACCACTTAGACGAGGGATTTTTATGGGTTCGTTTATGTCTGTGGTCAGACTTTGTTCCGATTGAAAGTAACGATGAGAGGTGGAAGAGAGAGGGACGTAAACTGTGATTTGAAGGGAAGGTTCCAAGAGTCAGATCATCTGGTATTCTCTACGATAGCTCCGCCGTTTTTAAACTACATTGCCGAAGGTCTTTCAAACCGTCCAAAATCCTCCAGGCTCAAAGACTTATGATATCCCGTGTCCCGCTTGGCATTAAAGATACTTGAAATAAATCCAACTCCTCTCCCTACAACGCTTGTACTTCCACTGTCCACTTAAAATTTCCCTTTACCCACCAGTCCCTGTTAAAACATTATCGTTTCGAGAAAAAGGATCCTGACTTTGTAGGCCGGTCGTGGAAAATCCACGATGATGTTAAAGAGAGCCCAGAGGAGTGTGTTTTATGTCGTCCCTTTAGTCATTTCGTCAAATATACACACTTTTTTCCGACCAGCAACCTTTCAGAGATGTGAATGTAGTATACAGGTCATGCCTCGATGTACGTGCCATGATGACCTCACCACAAATCTCATCTCCCATGCTACTCTTACTGTTATACTTGTATATAAGCATACCTGAGGTTAAGCTTCCTCTATGTTTCTCTCATCCAACTTGATCATCGCCTTTACTCTTCCGATGTCAACTCCCAACTCGAGCTTCCATTTCATTTTATAATGCTTCAAGGCTTGTTCCCATTCCGATGTTCATTCTATTGATGTAACCTTTTTCTCTTTTTGGCTTTAATTATAATTATTATCAATTTAATTCTTTTTTACCATTTCCATATATTTTCCCCATTTAGCCATTATTCGTGCCATTTTTTTCTGTACAACCACTCAACTTTATCTTTGATCCTAGATGTTGAATTGCAGCGCATCAACGAATTTAAACTGCTTAAACATGAACGTAGTACGTACATTTTAAATTAAATAGTAACAAAAATTTTTAAATAAAAAATGACATCTTTATAAATCTTAGATGGTGTCCAATACGGAAGGAGTGAATGCCAACCAGTTTGGAAGCACCTCAAATTCGTCAGGAGCCGGAGCAATCGGTCGCCTCCGTCAAACGCTGCAGCAGGCCCAAGAAACGGTGTCTAATCGACTTCAAGCGGCTAAGCCACAGGCTCCTGGCTATCAAAATCAATTTATACAACAGCAGCCCGAAACACCGACACAGGACGTGCAACAAAATGTACTGCCCGTTTGTGAAGAAAAGGAGAATACAGAATCGCCGTAAGTCTCCTCCTTTTATTCACTAATTTTATTTTATATTTTTTACAGGTTTCAAGACTCCCACCCTCTTACTTCTCTGTAATATTTAGTTCTTGTTCAGTTAATGTTTGGATATACTCATCTACCTTATATTTAACATGTAGGTGGTTCACTATATGTAAATACATAACTGATTTAATACTTTGCAATGTTTAGTTCTGTTTAACTTCATATTTCTAAACGTTTCCTCTCCGATTTTATTTATACTTCTGTAAGTTTTGTCAAATTCCCGGGAGCCCTGAATCCGGGATTTATATTAGGTGTGAATGGTTCTGGTTTTCAAGCAGGTAGAGTAAACAATGCTTGAGAGTTCCTCGGAGCTCTTGAGAGGACGCATGGCATTGCTATAGAAGGATCGACAGGGTGAAGGATGGTTTTTTCTCCACTTTTTATTTTTTCCACCTACATTTCTCCTTCCCCCTGTCCATTCCCATGATGGAAGGAATTTGGAAATTGGTGCAGACAAGTGCAGGGTAAATAATCGCCTGAGTTTCCCGTCCTTTCCCTAATGTTCTCCTGAGTAAATACGGTTAAGAAGCAATTTAGAGCCTGCGTGTCCTTCGCATTGATCTTTGTCATCCTCATCGCAGACATGTTCATGTATGTATGTGTTTGTTCCGGTGAGAGAGCGGTGTGCGTCATGAGAAACTCTCTTACCTGCAAACTACTCCTCGCCTCTTCATCCCCCGAGTTGCTGATATTCTTTCCATTGTTTGCTCTGATTGTCTGGAACCTTCTTACGCTCCGAAGGAACAAGGGTCTACTAACTTGATCGCTATCTTATTATATTGGTTCATCCAAATCTACAGAGATTTCACAACGAGAGGATGAGACTGGCCATTAGGAACCCTATATTTATTGATCTGAAATTGTTGGTAGACACGTTGAGAGTGAAATCAGGGCACAAAATTTTAAATCGATCCTCCTTGTTGTCACACATTTTCACGCGCCTTTTATTGTCCGATAAACCTTTTTCTTTTGTTAGCAAGTACACCGTGTCTCTGTTTCGTCACAAGCAAGACCTCCATATTTTCTTGTCTGCATCTTCTTTTTCACCTTTTCTGTTGGAAATATTGATGATTTTGTAGATAATTTTTATTTCAAGGAAAATTCGCCTTTTAAAACGATTTTCAACCTGAAATATAACCTAAAATTTACCCTAAAAATCAAATGTAAAATTTACCTGAACAGTAAATATATTTGACACGGAAAACTCAATAAAATATAGCTTGAAAGCTGGGGAAAATAAAGTTGGGGAAAACTAAAAAGTTTTCCCCGCAAAAGAAATATCTTTATGTACAAACCTCAATTGTGTGAATTTGATTCCCCACTATTTGTGTCCTGTCTCAGCAACCTTGGGTGACATTTTTTAATTAAAGTTCTGAAAATCCAAGGCTTTCTTCCCAGTCCCCAATAATTAAAAGGAGGACAAACATTTACAGAGGAGAAAGCAAGAGTAGGATTTTGAATATTCCCCATTGAAATTATATGCAAAGTAAATTTATATGGAAAGTGTACATAAACCAGCAAAAAGTACTTTTAAGAATGTTCTAAGTAATAAATTCATGTAGTGATTCCTGTACCAATTTCTTATGCTCTCGATATAAGAAATACTATCCTCCAGATCCATTCTATAGAAGAAATCAAAATTTCTATAATGCATACCGTCACCGTAAGTACAAAATACATATATATTCCATGAGGAATACATGACTTTTTCCACCAGAAATCCCGGATTTTCATCGTCAGAAATACAGGATTTTTCTCTTAAGAAATACAGGATTTTCTTAATCAGAAACAGACCTCGCTGAATAAAACACACGGACGTCTCCCTAAGAAATACACGCTCCCCGTTATCAGCGATGCTTATTTCCATCAACGAAATCCGGATTAATGTCTTGAGAAAGTTCAAGGAGTATTGGTTGCTGGGACTATATGTCGCCTGCGTGGGAATAATGGGTAACAGATGTTCAAGGGGTTACAAACGGAGAAACGAAAAATACTTTCTCTTATTTTCCTGCCTCTTTTGAATTACTTCAGGCATGCTCGATCATTTTCAATTGAAGCAATGAAGTTACATTCCTCTATTCATTTATTTTAAATTAATGAATTTAATTTGTTTAATTATTTAATTAACTAATTTGTTTAATTAACTAATTTGTCCTAATTATTTAATTAACTAATTTGTTTAATTAACTAATTTGTCCTAATTATTTAATTTTTCTTAACTATATTTTTAAATTATTAATTAATTAATTTGTTTTACTTTTTTTAAATTATTTACTTTGTTCTAATTATTATAATTGATAATCTTTTGAATAGTAAAATTAGTTTCGCCAATTAAATTATTGATTATTTAGTCAAAATCTATTCAAGCATAGTTTTATTTTTATTTGAAACCTAATCCGAAGCATCAAAGCAGAAC
This sequence comes from Lipothrix lubbocki, assembly GCA_034696945.1. Classification (NCBI taxonomy): domain Eukaryota; kingdom Metazoa; phylum Arthropoda; class Collembola; order Symphypleona; family Sminthuridae; genus Lipothrix; species Lipothrix lubbocki. The sequence goes on from JAQGAK010000093.1 coordinate 43,026, forward strand.
TTGCACACCGTTCCTTGACAGTATAGCATTGCGAAAGTTCCTGGAACTTCACTTCCCGCAACAGGAAAAGTGTTGGAATTAGCCCTGAAACTGTATCTGGAAAGTGTATCCATTGCAAATACACGAGGAGGGACCTGTACTAATCGTAAGATGAAAGTTGAATCTGGTCTGGACATAAAAAGTCGCTATGGGAATTTATAGAATAATATTATTCTTGATCATATGTATAGTTTAGTTACGGTCCAGAAGAACCTCAAGGAGCCTTTTACCATTCCCCTACTAACGCAACCATTTTGATATAATGTATCCGCATTTGTGAGAGCCGTTTTTATTGCACGAATGTACTCCTTACGTACGGTGCGTTATGCATTTTAGGGAAAAAAGAGTCGGTGCCCACGCTCGTTGTCGTTTACCCTGCCAAGTGCAGCAGTCTCGAAAGCACTACCACACACACATGCATGGACTGTAAATCATGTAACGTGACAGGAGAAAACAACTGCATGGCAAACTTTTAATGATGCTCCAACTTTTTAATAACCCTTAAAGCAATTAGTTTGCATAATAATACCAAATCCCGTATAATTTCATCCCAACTGCCCGCCATACTCCATGCTAGTACTACATAGCATTGTTCTACAACCCAAATCAAATTCTTGCAATTGAATCTCCAGGGCTAAACTCCTTCCAGTCACATTCATCCTCCTGTGTGGTGTGGTAATAAGTGGTCGGACCGTACTTTAATACCCGTCACCGTCACAGTTGAAGTTCTAATTTAAATTCAAATTTTCCCTGGCAGTAAAGTCATGCTTTAAAAGGAAGTTTTGATGTCAAATAAAGCTCTAAAATTTATTAAATTGCTTCTCTACTTTTCCTTTCCTAGTAAATCGGGTTTGAAATGCAATTTCCCATTCCCATCACGATTGAAGTTCTATTAATTTAAAGTTCCCGCCCCCAACGAAGCTTTAAACTACTTGCTATCATTCATTTTAGATTAATAATTCTGAACTAGCTTTAAGCCCGAGTTCTGCACGGGCAACACTCTGGTCGCTATGTTATATTAAGTATACCGCGAAATTTTAAAAGCATTACAGAGATTTAGCGTGAATATAGGTGAGGATTATTCAAGCTCTACTTTAAATGCAATTTCAATTTTTGTAGTATTGTTTTCCGAATGTACTTTTAGTTTAGAGATCCTGCCACAAATGAAGTTTTAAGGAATTATTATTTCCTCACCTCACAACAATATTGACAAGCGTAATTTTCTCACTTGCCGATCCAAATAACCTCCTCATTGTTCCGCGTCTAATAATGATTACAGCACATTAGTCTGAAGATGGCAGCCATGAATATAAATTGTTAGAGATGATTATGCATGATACAGGAAGGAATTATTACAGGGAAAATATTCATAGTTGATTTACCGCATAATGGTTCCTGTTGAATGCGCCATTACCGGCAGCTGTAGGGACGAACATATGAGTTGCGATTCGGAAGGAATCCCCAGAGGATCTTCTCATCCGATACCTCCTGCGGTATCTCCCGTTCAAATTAAATTCCATTGAAGGTTTCCCACATAAAGGAACATACAAGAAAAAGTGTGAAAGTTGTAAAGGAGCTGAGGATAATATGCAGACCTCCTAAAGGGAAAAATGTATGGGAAAATGAGAAAAATGAATAAACGAGGAGCACAAATATATGGAAGAGAAGTCTGGCAGGACAAATATATGGAGGAACGAGTCCCCTAGCTGAAATGACAAATATACGCCAGAATGGCTTCCTATAAAGGCGCAAATGCATGGAAGGATGAGATATGATGAACATATTCTGCCCACTAACATACAGCCAATTTGTCAAGCTCTCAAAAAATTTCGAGCTTAATAATATTAGTTTTATTCGACAGTCTTGCATTTATTTAACGATCAGCCCCTAATTTTTCCTTATTTCTTTGCCTTCTCACGAATAATTTTTTTCACACATTTTTTCCACGTTTTTTTCTCATTGTGTTTTTTGCGCAATTTTTTTCTCGCACAATTTTCTTCCTCAAACATTTTTCCCATACGTAAATAATTTTGGTTCTAAAACGACCCGAGTCATTTTAGAGTGTTTCGGTCCAGATTAGAAACTTAATCTTGGTGTGGTTGGCGTTGAGAAAAAAAATATGAAAAAATTAAATTGTTGGTTAAAGAAGCATCATGAGAAAATTGTTAGTTCAGAAACGAATACAAAATACGTATATCCTCATGTGTGCAAAAAATTCTGGAGCCTTAGAAAATCAAGCTGAAGGATTTGGATTCGGAGCACGCCCGCTGCGAGGGCACCAAAAGAATATCTCTAATTTCTATTTCTAAAATTGCTGACCTACGGTGGAATTCATGAATATATTTAATTTTTTTCACAGGAGACCAGGGAGTGCTGGGAGATGCCGTGTTTGCGTGAAGGCGATGAAACCTGACGAATATTCTCGCGAATGTACCGAATGCGGCTTGAAAGTCTGCGATGACTGTGCTTCCTATTCTAATAACGCCGAGGGAAACGAGGTATGTTTATGACATGGCTTTTTAGTAATCGTCAATCTATCCTTCAATTTATATCTTATGGGCTTTCATTTTTTCCATCACTATTTTCTCTCTCTCTCCTTATTCTTCCCTCTCCATTTCATTTTTCCTTGCTATTCCTCCCTCTCTCATCCATTGTCTCCATTCATAACGCATCGCTATTCCGCCGGTTGTTATTTATCCTTCTTGGAAAATGCATTTACAAGGCCAGTGACATGTAAAACTTCGATTGAAAAAACAACATTGGACAATAACATTGAAAGATAACTGAAATGACATTAAAAATAGCTGTGAAAATACTGAAGCATTGAAAAAACAGAAAAAATACCATTAAAATTAGAATATATAACCCGCTGCACATAAAAAAAATTGGCTACACACAGATAACACGAATTCCTACGGTATGGTGAATTGGTTCTTGACATGAGTAGAAAACATGAAGACTCGGAATGCCTTCAAGTTTCGGGAGCGACGTTTTCGAGTGCGTTTGTGGCACAGTCCATCTGATTTAAAAATACTTTCATTGTCAGTAGTCAAGATGTCAGCGGCGAAGTTATGGGGGCTTGGATTTTTATTTATATAGCTGATACATGTAGTGTATTGTATTTACAGAGGTAGAAATGTATATATGCTAAATACTCATGAACTCATAAAGCATATATACAAAAAGAGAGTACAAACATGGTATAACTAATACATATAGTATCTATAGAAACAGCTTGTATGCATAGTTCAGAAACTTACACAGTATCCATGCAAGCATGTGTATATACATACATAATGTATCTATACAAGCATAGTATACATACCTAGTATAACTAAATACAGTATCTCTATAAGCATAGTATACATACTAGGTATAACTAATACAGTATCTCTATAAGCATAGTATACATACTAGGTATAACTAATACAGTATCTCTATAAGCATAGTATCCATACTTAGTATGACTATTACAGTTACAGTATCTCTATATAAATATAGTATCCATACCTAACATAACTAATACAGTATTACTATAAGCAGAGTATACATAATTAGTATCTTAGTATGACTATTACAGTATCTTTATACAAGTATAGTATCCATACCTAGTATAACTAATACAGTATCTCTATAAGCATAGTATACATACTTAGTATGACTATTACAGTTAGTTACAGTATCTCTATACAAATATAGTATCCATGCCTAGTATAACTAATACAGTATATCTATAAGCATAGTATACATACTTAGTATGACAATTTACAGTATCTCTATACAAGTATAGCATGCATACCTCATTATAACTAATACAGCATCTCTACGAGCATAGTATACATACTTAGTATGACTAATAAAGTATCTGTAGAAGCATAGTGTGTGTATCTACATACATATGTTCTTACGATCGTTTAAAAAAGCAATCTGCTTATACTGTTTCCTTCTTAATTTTACAATACAGTTGAGAGTCTCAGTATTGGCGGTTCACAATGTATTCACAACGATGCGGCGGTTTAATTTTGGTCGTATAGTATGTATCTGTACTTCCTTGTCCTTACACAGGTCTCCAATAAATTAAACAATCCCGACCCAGAGAGGAGCTACTAATCGTAAGTTCAGATGAATAAGCTCTTCTGTTGTGGGGATCAACTTTGTGAGGCACGGGGAGACTGTACAGCTTTAATTAGCAGGGGAAAAAGCTAAATTAGAAATCAGCATTATTATTTTGCAAGCTCCCACCATTATATGTATGATACTTTCGAAGTTGAGAGTCAACCCGAGTGAAACCAAATAGTTTGTTACACACACACTCTCCCTCTCTCTGAGATAATGTTCTAAGTATCTATAGAATACTTACAATTAGTAGCTGGGCTTGATTAAAGCTCGTGGAAGTGCATCCCGTCGGGTTAAAATGTGACAGACATTAAATACAAATCGTGGCACTTCCAGGAACTGTGAGTACAATTTGTATTACTAGCTCCTGGGATCACGATCATTTGTTGCGGAAGCTGTTTTCTTATCGACGACGTCATGAAGACCTGCTCTTTACTATTTAAGATTGCAAATCTTACAAAAATGCGATGTTAAAGCATTAGGGCAAATGTACTTTAGAAGATCAGAATTGTAGGAATACACAATCAGAAATGCTCGGAAATGAGGAGATATAAGTTCAAGACATTATTTATTTTGATCGCAACCGCTGAACTGCAGAAATATAAATACCCACCTTGCTTAGTAGTTTGAGACGTGGAGAAATTATAACAATTTAAGACTCTCTTATACAGTTGAGGATTAATTGGATTGTCTAATCCCTGTGCGATAGCTCAGACAGAGTTTGAGACCAAAAATCAATTCCGGCCTCGATCGACTGTTCTTATTAGACGTGGCCAAGCTGCTGGAGAAATTGCATTATACGCAACCACAGTTCCATCTCCTCTTCATTCCTCCACGCTCATTAGAAACGCTGGTTTTTTCATCCAGCATGTGTTTTATTGTAGAGGAATTTTAATTGGAGTTTATAATTACCGGTATTTATATAGCAAATGTTTAATTTACACAACAATTGGTTCTTTTATAAATTTTGTCTATAGTTAAACATTTGAGAAATTTTTGTTTAAGGGAACAAACAAATACAATCTGCATTTAATAAGTCTTTTGGAAATCTATAAATTTAAGGAATTTATGTATAAATAAGAAAATCCAGAGTATTAATCTACTAATTAAAAACAAATCCACACATGAAAACCCTGAATTTGGCATGAGGATGACACCTACAAGGTTATCTAGCTTTTGTAAAATCCTTGTAAAAATGGCAGTTGGAAACTTAAAGGCATTAAGAGCATTTGGCTCCCTTGTCCTGACACTTTGTAAAAGCTTGGAGAAGGAAAGCGGCAAGGTCGCGGCTGCAGAAGCCTGGTTGTATAATTTCCTTTGCATTAAGTTAACCTTCAGTTGTCTGTGAAGAGCGGCGTCTCAAGTTGTCAAGTAGCTTATTGGAGAGCTGGAGTTTGCAAATCCTATTAATTATTTTCTTTAAAAGGGTGGGTACCCAAGTACAAAATGGAGGGATTTTGAATAAGACTTCTCTAATGCTTTCAAGTGTGTAGCATGAAAACTCGGCTAGTCTGTAGTGCCTATTTGCCTGGTAATGGCTCTGCGGGGTTTGTTTTTCATCTGAGGAGCCGAGACGGGCAAATCACATAAATACATATACTATAGCTTTCCATATAATAATGCAGTAAACATGCTCAGGGGATACAGCTTTCATGTTGATCAAGGAAATAAAATGTGGACTATTATAGTATTTTAAAAGCTTTAACAAGACAGGGTGGATTTTTCGGGAATTGCTTCATCCCACCGTTAAATTTCTTCTTATTAGCCAGGTTCTTTAGCTATTGTCGAATAAATTCACGGTAGAATTTTTATTCATTGCATTCTATAATCAGAAATAAACGAATTTCTCTAACATAAATAAAAATAGAATTTTCGTAAAATAATTAAAAATAGTATAAGACATAATTATAAGTAGAATTTTCGCAAAACAATTAAAAATAGTATACGACTTAATTATAAGTAGAATTTTCATTAAAATTATAGGAATTTCCCTGAATAATTAAAAATACACGAAATTTCATGACAGAATTATAAATAGAAATGGCATTAAAAATACAGGAATGTCTCGGAAAAAGAATTTTCGATTAAAAATGAAGATTTTACAAGCATCAATTAAATCAGACACAAAAATAGATACAAAATCCAGAACATTGACGTAAGTGTATTTAAAAATAAAACTGCCATGTAAGTTGAAATCTATATACGTCAGAAGAGTATACGTATAAATATGATAAATATGTATTAAAAATCAGCTAAGGGATCTGAAACTTATCGAATATCAATCCCATATCTTCATCCGTTCTCGATCGTCATCACCTCCGTAAAGCTGTGCTGTCATGGTTACTCACCTTTCCGAAATGAAACTTGTCAGCGTGTGTAATTAGTTGTCCTATATTCTTTAATTGCTTGTCACACACTTTTTAATTACTCACAAGAAGTGCAAATGAAGGCTTAAGGTTATTCCTTCCAGATTATTTTCCAAAAGGCTCATCGCAATGACGACAGTCATTTTGACGTCAACCGAGCTTTATTTTTAGAAGTTGAATAATTTTCAACTTTGTAAAAACGTGTATGTGTATATACTATATGAGGTAACAAGATCAACTTTTTATACGTGCGAAAATGAGTTAGACATTATTAGACAGATATTTTCTGTCTGAATGGTAAAATAGAAATAATTTATTGAGATCAACACTGATTTTAGTACCTTTGGAATTTTAACGGTTAGTATGATATTTGTATACAAAAATATCTTATTCTAGCCAAAAAATTATTAAAGCAGTACATACATAATATCTGTATAAATAACAGAATCAGAAAATCGTAAATAAAGGATCAGTGAATAATGGAGGCAGAGCCAGAAAAGCAGAAAGAATGCTGGTTTTGAAGCGCTTGCAATGGACGTTTTAATTTTTCGGGTAGATAACGATATCGCTATTCTTTCGTTTGGTTGTCACTGGCACCGATACACAATTTATATAAGTTCCCCTATATATTTTCCATTTTTTTTTGTAAAAACTCTTTTGTTCTTTTCATATTTTTAAATAAACATCGCAGTATGTACCGTCAATGCTACTAATTTGCTATGCACATTGAAATGTTTGATCTTGAATGCCCCTTTGTTCCCATTACCCTTCCCACGATGAAACTTTTTATACTTCATAATGTTACACTTTCTAATTAGTATGCAAAATTTCAGCGCAATCAAATTGTCGCGTGGCCTATACACAATTCTCCCTTGTTAGTGAAGATAGGCTGTTATAAGTTACAAAAGCGTCTTCACAAAATCATCGATGTGATTTTATAAAAAACCAGAAAAATTATATAGAAAAGCATAGATTTGCATCACAAGATACAAATCCTAGAAAAATCATAGAAAAATAATACAATAAACATAGAAAAGTAGTAGAAAAATAATACAATAATCACAGAAAAGTAGTAGAAAAATAATACAATAATCATAGAAAAGTAATAGAAAAATCATAGGAATATCATATGGAAAATCAGGAACAACTATGCAAAATTTTAAAGAAAGCTCTACAAAACTATATAATCCTATGCCAAACTATATAAGGTTATATGTAAAATCATAGAAGACCATAAAAATCCTGTAGGACTCCGTATAAAACTGTAGAAAATCCGACAGAACTGGAGCAAATCCTACAGAAATTCATACAGTCACCTAGAATTCCCTCTAAAATCGTGGCTGTGTGGTGCGAGGAGGTAAAATATGAGAAGTTTCTAGTAATGGGAAGACATAACGGAAGAAAAATGGAGGAGGGAAAGGGTTGGTAATTTGAAAAGTTAATGGTAGTGAAATTCTATTGAGCGGATATAACAGAGGTCTTTTGCTCTCACAAGCGCATCACCTGAACATGGACACTTGGACGGTTACATTTGATAGAAGTATTGATATGGAGCCGGGATTTCATCAGGAAGGAATAAGAGGAAAAGGTAACACGGGGAGGAAGAGAAATGAGGAGGATGCTTGTGGTGAAAATAAAATAAAGAAAGTAAAAAAAAAATAAAGAAAAGAAGTTCCTTATTGCTTTTGGCTTCTCTCACCTTTATGTAAGAGCGTATATAGTCGGCATATAAATGCCGTACATATGGGGAGAAGCATTATTTTTTGATTTAGAGGAAATGGAATTTGTCTGGGCGTGGATGGATGGAACGAGGTTAAAATGAGGCCTTGTGAAATTCCTTGGAGAGAATGGAAAAGTCTGTAAGTCGAGATGATCTATGAGAATGAATCGAAAATCGTGCACTTCATTTTCAGCTTGTGCATAGCAGGGCAACAAGAGATATGCTTGCAGAGAGAGAGAAAAAGAGAAAGAGAGGGAGAGAGACAGAGAGAAAAGGTGGTTCTAATGGGAGGTGTATGAATGAGTTGAAGTGGACGAAAAGATATTCACAAAAGTGAAGACACTACATGGAATTCCAACAAGCCTCACTTCAGTCATATTAATATCTTCAATGTTATCCTTCCTTTCCTCCTTTTTTCTCATTTCTTTTCCGCCTACAAAGTCAATCCCAAATCTTGTTTATCTTTACATTTGTAATCTTCACAAGATTCTCTTCAAAGACGCGATTTTTTGAATTATTCGGGTTTACATGTATGCATTAGTGTATTTAAGCCGAGACTATTTTTTTGAATTTAAACAAAGATTTCTAAAAATATTTTTTTTAAATTCTAATTCTCTTATCTATTTTTTTAATTCACAATTTCTCAATTATTTTTAAATTCCTATATCACAAAACTTAACGTTTTAAATTATACAAAGCTCTGGTAAATATAAATTCCTGTCTAAAATTTACAATTCGTCAGAAAATTCAAAAATTTGTAAAAATTCTGCAAAATATTTTATCAAAATGTAAACCGTAATGTTTTCCGCAAAAATAGGAAAGTCAACAAAATTTCGACAGAAAATGTTGACAAAAAAGACAACAAAGCAAAAATTTGACAAATAATTATAAATTCAAGAGAAAAAGAAAATTTGCCAAAACCAGGAAAAAAATTAAGTAAAACAAAAATAAAAAAAATGAAGTGAAAAATTGTAGAGTTAACGTAAAATAAAAATGCGGAATGTAAAAATACTCCCAAAAGAAATAAAAAAAAATGAATTTGATGCTCCAATTTTTCACGAGAATATTAAAGAGCGCCTCATCATCCTCCTTGCCTACTTCCACCAACATACTTCCCTGTCCTACAACTTACGTGCCTTTCAAACTAAACCATAGACGTGACTCCACCAATCTTGCATTTCTTCTTTGCTGAAGCCAAAAATCCAAGCTTCCTATAATCCTTTCACTTTGCTTTCTCCGTAAAGAGGAAATTCTGACGCAGTTCCAAGGTGCTCTCTCTCCTCCAAAAGCCATCATTCCCCCCATGCTCTCGAGAATTAATTCACGTTTCCAAAGGCTTCTTCGTCTTCTTCCCTTCTCCTTATTTTGTCCTCCTTTAATACCGTCCATGAAAACGCATTGGTGGGTCTGGGACGGAGCCTTAATCGCATTGGAACGGATTTCAATGTCACTTTTCTTAAAGCAGGTGCATTCTCTCAATGCAATTCATTTCAAATGTGGTTCAAGGACGACTTTTGTCAATGTTAATCATTCCTCCCGTCTTTATTTCCGTCATTGAATGTCAATCCCTCGAATCTTCAGCTTGTTTACAGCTCTCGCAATTTTCAACCTTCAAGAATCAAATCTTATTGTGGCTTCTCTCCCCCCACAAATACTTCCCTTTCCAATTTTTAAGGCGGATTTTCAACTCATCTTGCTCCTATGAGTGATAATTCTGCTTTTATTTGTGAAGGTTCTCTTTCGTAAGAAAAATTCAGGGTTCCTTATTCAAAATTGGCTTTTCAGGGTGAAAATAATTCAAGATTTACTAGTACAACTTCTACTTGCTTAGTAAAGATGATTTTTCTTAGCTAAATCTAGGATCCCTTAGTACAAATTCTAGCTTTCTAAATAAAAATTCAGGATTTATTAGTGAAAATTCTGCTTTTCTTAGTGAAAATTCTGCTTTTCTTAGTGAACATTTTCTTTTCTTGTCAAAAATTCAGTATATATTTGTAAAAATTCAGACTTTCATATTGATACTCTTGTTATTACAGAAAATTCTTCTTTTATTACAGTAAAAATCCTCTCTTCCCAAGTAGAAATGATGCCTTTAATATAGCAAACGACCATTTTTACAGCCTTTGGAACTTGGTGGAGATTCTCTTTCATGGTGGGAATTCAATGGATCTAAAGTTCAAATTGTGCGGATTTTCCCTTCAAATTCTGTAAATCTCCTATTGTAAAATTCCATTTTAGAAATTAAAATGGTAGAAAAGAATAAAAATAATTACGGGTAAAGTCGTACTTTGTGGTGGTGGAGATGAGACGAGGCCAGGGATTTTTGCTTTTTTCGAGAGTGAAAGGGATAAAAAATGTGTATAAAAGGAGGATGGGGGGCTAATCTTGGGACAGAAGAAATTGAGGACTCGACTCAAATAACAAAAAAAGAAGTCTATTGAGGACTGGAAATAGACTATGTTGGATGGAGGAGAGCATATGTGTGTGTGTGTTCAATGCTCACCGTGCAAGCCTTTGGATTCTCCCTTCCCAATTCATTCCTAACTATGGAATTATATATGTCTCCCTTATCTCAGCAGAGCCGTTTCCTCCCCAAAGAAAAACCCACGAATATAATTTACGTAGCTACAATGTCTCTGGAGCTGTAGACAGCTGAAGCATTGAAGATGAAGGGAAGAGGGAAAGCTGGGTAAAGCCACATTTCCAATCCGTAGAGACTTTACTTGCGAAGGTTCAAATGCTTTGGCGTTAGTTGGAAGTTAGCATATCTTTTGCTATGGCCTTGTTCAAGATGAAGATGCTTTTGGTTTTGACTTGTTCAAGACGATTTTCCCTTGTTCAGGACTTTTGTGCGTTCTTCAATGCGTATTCTTGTACCTTGTTAGAGAGTCTCTGAATTCTAACGTTAGCCTTCTTTCTTGGATACCTTTTCTTCCTCCTGGACTCCTTTTTTCCTTCTATTCCTTCCACATATCTGTATTCCTTCAAGTTTATACAAGTCTAACTGTACAAATTCAATATTGTAAGAATATTCCCCTTGAATTTCCTTACCATTGTTTGCCTTCACGCGTACTTTATTTTCAATGTTCCGAGCTCTTTTTACCCTTCTCCCTGGTTTATGATATGACGACACACATATATATGTGAATCTACCTTGAAATCGTATGCTTCTGTGTGTATTGATTTCTACCTTATATTTTAACACGAGGATCTTTATTGGCACTAGGAACGCACGTTTCGAATATTATACACATTAAGTAGGCATTTTTATAGTGCGATCACTTTTGTTTACGTCCATTTGTCCTCACATTATATTTCACTTTTTATACCTTTGTTTTATTTTTTTATTTAATGTTTTCTTGTATTTTCTTATTACAACAAATAGTAATTTCGTATTTTTTGTTTTATTTTTTAAATTACTAAATTGTTTAGGCACCTTGAGGGAACTTTTAGGTACCTTGAGGGATTTATTATTAGTACCGTGAGGCCATTTTATAAGTATTGTGAGGCCATTTTTTTTAGGTACCGTGAGGCCATTTTTTTGGTAGTAAAGCCGTTTTTTTAGGTACCGTGAGAGAATTTGTTTGGTATCCTGAGGGAATTTTTTCATGTACCGAGAGAAAAGTTTGGTTTAGTGGGCGACTTGGGTCCAAATAGAAAACACACAAATATCAGCGGAGTTTAGAATTTTAATGATCTACTGAATGTGTTATTTTTCTCAATTCTAGAAGTTATTAGTATATGTATTTATTGTATTTTAGGCTATTATAAGGTGGAACCAAATTGGTTTAATTTAAAAAATAATTGAATTAGATGTAAATTCAACGTATTTAAATTTTCCCTAAACGCATTTTATTTACTGAAAGTGATGATAGCTTTAATATTTAGAACTATAAGCAACAGATTTATAGAACCATAATTCCTGTGCTAGCGTGTATATAATAAAAAAAATCGAAATCAAAATAGAATATTTGACTTGACAACCTACACTGCAAAAAATATTTGACTACACAGGAAGAATATTTGAGTAGAATAGAGGAAGGAGCCTGAAATATTTGTATAAGTATATATACTTATAAGAAGGTCTGCGGGAGGAATTGTGAAGATTATGGTGTAACTGGTGAGGCGGGAAGACTATTCTCCGGGCCTCCGACGCTCCATGTATTGGCGTAGTTAACGACGGAGATGAAACCTTTGAAAGCAATGCGACATAAGATGCGACCGCATGGATGGATGAATGCAATTCGGGGGGATCACGCTGCTGTCAGAGTCCCGGGCAAAAAAAAATATTCCACGCCTCACTTAAAAGCTTTTTTCTCTCTGGCCGCATGAAAAGAGTCGCAAAATTAAATGTGACAGGGAGAAAGAATTTAGGGATGAAGCACAGAAGGCATTACATATTTTAAAAAAAAAGTAGTTTCTTAGATTTGTAAACTGTTTTTTGTACTCTTGGATCAAAAATAATATTTAGGGATTGAGCCTAAATCAGAATCACACTAAATAAATAAATTAAAACAAACAAATTTAAAACTAAAAATAAATGAATTAGGTAAGTTAAAAGGCAAATCAATGTAAAAAGATGTAACATGTAAACAATGTAAAGTTTAAAAAGAAAAATTAATTTTAAATAATTTAAATTAAAAATAATCTAATGTGAAGTTGATTTTTGGAAGTGAATTTTAAAAGAAATCAAAACAAAAATAAAAGCAAACAAATGTTTTAAATATCTACATATAAAATTGTGTCTAATCCTAGAAAGTCTTAAAAGCAAAACGTCTTGAAAGGTTGAAATTAAAAAATGCAGACTTGAGACAGTCTGGGTATTAGATGGTTGTTTGTTGATATTTACATAAATATATTTATTTAGCCCGGGCTGAATGTAATCATTAGTCCAGTCATTGTGTATTCCGCCTCTCGACTTCATTTCCAGCTCCATGTGCTCCGCTATGGTGTATGTATATAGGTCTTTCTCCCCGATGATGAATCCGCTTTGTCTGTGCAGTGAAAGCTCTTGAAGCCCTTACCTTTTGTTCGGCACTATAACAACAGTGTTAAATTACAGAATAATTGTTTAACCGCTAGGCCTATTATTAATCTGGAGGCTAATTAGGCCCTGCATTCAGACTCTTCAGCCTCATTCTCATGCCAAAAGCTTGAGTCCCTCCAGCTTCTTCCTTCGCCTTTCTGCACCCCCTCAAATTTCCCTATACGACGCACATCTTCGTCTGATTATGCTCATGTATTTTCTTTTTGCTTTTTCTCATGTATTTCCTATACATTCTATACTTCACTTTTCAATACATTTTTAATTATTTCTTCGCATTATTTTTCAAAGAATATTAAGAAAGGAATATAAGAAATTTCTTTGAATTCCGTGTTGAGAAAAAACCTAAGAATGTCTACATTAATATAACATCTACAAGTATAGGAATTTCCGTCAAAAGAAATCATAAAGATTAATTCCCCTCCACCGATGGAATTTCACGAATTTATTATTTCCTGACATAAAATAAATTAAAATTATATGCTTGCGTAAATTGAACAAGTGAATCATCAGTATTGCGTGCATGAATTAAAAAAATATCCTGAACACCTTGCTCATAACACGATTAGTATGTACAAGGAATGGAAAGTAGCTCACAAATATACGGTCGAATTAGTGTAATTACACCCACCTGGTAGCGACAAACTATAAATCTGGAAATAAGGAAGTACACGCATGCAATTACACACACAAGGGCGACAGTTCCTCACCCCTCGAATAATGAATGAATTGTTTCCACGCCAATTCTCAATCAAAGGGGGAGAGTCCAACATAATAGTGATGACAGCTTAGGAAGTGTAATATAAAAGTTCTGCTTTGGGAAAGGGAAAGTCATGGAGAAATACCTTCCAAGATTTCGATTACGTAAAAGGTGGGGGAGGTTGTGGGAGTTGATCGCGGGAAGCATGTGAAGTTTGGTGTTTTTATAGTGGGAGTGAACTCTAGGAAGGGAAATTTGAGACATTTTTTAGTGGAATTCCAGGAAGTTGGGATTTTTTACAAAGGAAAACGCAACAATTGCCTTCAGTATGATAAGCTTCAAATAAATAATAAAACTACGAAAAAATGTTTTTATGAAAACAAGTTGGTTGTTTAATCCTTTTTAAAATAGTTGCCAAAAAAATTTATAAAATCAATCGGGGTATTATAATTCTCACAAATATCGTGGGATTTCAGTAAAAATAAATGGGGATATTAAAGGTTAGAAAATTGTGGTAATAAAATCGGAAAAATGGTAGTATTAAAATCGGAAAAATGGTGGTATTAAAATCGAAAAAATGGTGGTATTAAAATCAACAAAACATTTTAGTATTATAATGGAGAAAAAATTGGTAATATAATGAAAAATAAATCGTGGTATAATAATAGGGAAAAGTGAAAGTATCGGAGATCCGGAGTGAAATGCGTAAGGTGGGAAGTGTAGTAGTGCTGTTAAAAGGGAAAGTGGTTGTGTACACCGGGCTGGCTACTTGGGAGAAGAGAGTTAACCATGAAATGATTTCATTTCTATAATACGAAATGTTTTCAATGGAACCACATGACACAATAAGTAACCTGAACCGTGACCAACAGTGAGCACGAGCACGATAATAAAGATAAGTAGGAGTGCTAGGCTGGGTGGGATTGGAAAAGCTCCGGCGAGGAACGTGCAGTAAATACCTAATGGGGTTTTCTCATACTTCTTCCCAATAGAAATTTATAGCGGGGGAACAAGCAATAAGGATGTGTACATATGTAAATACTATAAATACATGCCTATACATACATACATACATACAAAACTAGCCTTTTCTTCTTATAACCTCCACTTCGTAGAAAATACTTCTTGGACAATAAGTTGATTCCAAGACTCATCCCTCCTTCTGTCTTTAGCTCCTGTATAGGGCTCCTGCAGCTAACAAACGGTACAGACATACTGCTTTTCTTATATCGGAGGATATTACATTGCAAGTTTACTTTACTTTGCCTATATACGTACCAAGGTTTTGCATTATAAGTTTATAGATCAATATTATAGCTGGGGAAAGAAGGTAACATTGCACATGTAGAAAATTAACGTTGTATAAGTATCTGTCAGAAAATACACTAATTTTATCTTTGTCTGTACAGAAAATTAATACTACATTGCAAGCACATATGGAATTTAGCCTTGCGAGTGTAACCAATCAACATAGCAAGGTAACATTACTACACATAGTATCTATACTATATATATAGTATCTATACATAGTATCTATACTATATATATATAGTATCTATACATAGTATCTATACTATATGTATATATAGTATCTATACATAGTATCTATACTATATATATAGTATCTGTAAGAAAATAACATTATAAGTAAGTAACTTATTATAATTATTATATGATAAGTTATAGTGTAGCAAGATATGAAAAAACGTTCTAAACGCTAGTGAAAATAAAATTGTAAAATATAAATAAACCAGGAAAATAGCGTTGGAAGTATAAGTATGTATATATATATATGGAAATTGTCATTAGAAGTATCTACAGAATCGGTAGTTGTAAGAACATTGGATATTACACATAGAAGACTATCATTAGAAGTATCTTATGTACACACAAGAAGAACATTGGAACTATAGAGAAGTTTCATTAGAAGTATATTATGCAAATGACATTGGAAGTATGGGAAAATAACATGTCAAGTACACGTTAGCATAGGAAAAGTGCAGACGAGGTCCGGAGTAAAGAATCGACAAGACGAGAATAACGTGAGGCCACATCATTTGAATCTTCCTTTTAACAGTCCAGAGCAATCAGGTCTGACTCTTTCAAAAGTTTGGCCAGCATTCGACAAAAACGTCCTCCTTTTTTCCCTTATTGTATATCCGGCAGTTGTGCGGAACATGTAAAAAGCTACACAGATCTGAGATTTGACAAAGTTTTCCCTATTTACTTTTTTTATGGCCTTTACCTGGCTGGAAGGTTCCTTATTTTAACAAGTATGTTTCTTTAAAGAGAAAATACTTTACTTTCTCAATAACTTGGGCAAATTTAAAGTTTTCCCTCTATTTCGCCCGAAATTCCGTCTACAATGGAAGTTATAAAAGGGATTTCTCTCTCCTAACATCCCGATTAACAAAGGTTAAAAACATGGCGGAAAGAGGAAAGTTTGACAAGAAAAACCGATTCTCGGGAGTAAAAGACAAGACCTAACTTTTATGCCCCAACATATCACAATGTAGTCTATCATTTATATATTTGTGCATACATTTACACTCCAATCCTTGCTTTTGTGGAACTTTTCTCCTGATTTTTATTATTAGATTACTATTCCTAGATAGCTTTAGATATTTTGTATTTACTATTTTGACAAAAAATATTTTGTACGGAGATTTTGCATGCAAGTTTAGCTTACTTCAGCTCACTCTTGTATTATTATAAAATCCCGGAAAGTTGATCTCTGAGTTCTTAAGAACTATACTCCAACTTTTAACAATTTACCTCAAATCATTTTTAGTACATCCAAAGATACACTTTCAAATGAATGTCGTCAATTTCACATCTACTCTGAAAGCATTTTTAACAATATTCAAAGTTTTCCATCAATTTCATCAAAGTTACATCAACTTTACAACATTTTGAACAATTTTCCATCAACTACGACATGATTTGTATCAATTTTCAACATCTGCTCTCTTATTTTCACTAACTTTCAAATAAATGTATTTTTCATCATTACCAACTTTCCTAGCGATTTCCATATTGAAAAACATTATCGATTTTTGTTAAAGAAATTTTTGTCAGTTCAAACAAACCGAGTATTGAAGGCATATTGAAGTGAAATTGAAGCCGAAAAATCATTTTTCCACCATTTAAAATCCCATGAAACTTGTCGGCCACCCCTGAGGTCTCGGAAATTGAGTTGTACCAAGGGTCTCATGTGCTCCTAAAAATAATGCAAAAACCTTTTGGCTGTTCGCAAGGAATTGTGAGGGAATTTCAGAGGATGAGCAAGAGTATAAAAGTATTATGGGGCATGTAGCACTACGGAAAAAGGGATTCTGGAGAATATGGAACAAGGCCGTATGTTTTCACAATTGAGCCATTTTAATAAACCCATGCAAACTCCAGGTAGGATTTGCCCCATTTGTTATATCCCAACCTCTTCACAGCTCCAGCGTCCCCTCAATTTTCATAATAACAGCCATGCTGTATTTCCATAATGTTTACTTGCATATTTACTCTATCGGGTTTTGCTTATTTCTATTTATTATATACCTTTATACATATAGGAGTTATATTCTATAATATTTATATAGCATTCGTATAGTATTCATATGTATTTATACAGCGTTTACCCCAACATTTAAAATAACAGAAAATAGGTTTATAGTCAGCACATCCACTTGAGCTGCTACTCCCACTGACAGCAGTGTTTATGTCATAATAAAGCAATAAAACGAAGGATTTCTACTATAAATTTGTATAATAAACCCTCTACTTTATTAAATATCTGGTCCGTCGCATCCGCCAATTCAACCACTTGTGATGGGTTTTCAATGGGGAAATATTATTTGGACATTCGAGTGAGCACAGTCAACATGAAGTTATGATGACATTGAGTTGGAAATGGGAAATAAATGTGACAGTATTTCAACTAATAAGTGCATGGTTATGTGGTGGGTATCCATGGGATTGATGCGTGTGTGTGTGTGTGCTTTTCTGTCATTGTCAATGTTCCACGCTCGGAATAAATATTGTGATAAAAATGTTCACGTGGAATGGTGTTATATGACGAATATACATACGTGATTCCAATAATATACATACATATGTGATTCTGTCGGAAGGGAAATGCAAATTTGGAGTAGCAAATTTAACGTTTAATACTGTGGTATAGAAAAGTTAACATATGTAACATATTGCCATACCAAATACGTAACATGTATTTTATAGGAAATATGCAACTATAATGATTTTATAGCAAATGTAACATCCAATATTGTCACATATAGCGGAATTATTGCAGTTATGTAAAATTGTGAAAGCAAAATTGGAGACTCGGGATGTGTGTTATAAGCGTATCAGAAATCCCCGACTATGGAATTAAAGGTATAAGCGCCGAACAGTATGAACTCCATAAGTATTTAGTAATGCCAACTGCGGACTCGCTAAAGAAACTTTATTTAAAGAGTGGTTGAGGATGATTGAAAGAACGGCGTTGAGAAGTTATACTGACTGCATGACTGTTCATTTTATGAAGGGAAGACTGTGACATTGAAATAGAGGAAGCGGAAAGTCTAACGAAAGAAATATCCATTCCTATTCATGATGATGAGGACGGCTGTTCTGGATTTTGTTTCCACGTTTCAATCTAATCTCATCATTTTCATGAGTGGCTTTATGAAGTTCTCTCTCTCTCTCTCTTTCACTCTTTCTCTCTCTCTCTCTCTTCTTTTTCACTATTTTCTATTTCTCTCTCTATATATCAAGTACATCTAGTTTAAAGGACCATTTATCGATTTTTCTGCTCTATGGTTTCGTAGCCAAATTTTAACCGAGTTAAAACTACCATATTCTGAATTAATGACGTCTAATTTTCTAAAATGATTACAATGGCAGTGCACAAAGACCCTCCTTTTATCTCTTCTATGGCTCTTCATACTCCAACCCTATCATCGTCAGTCTTTTTGTATGTTTGCTCCGAACAAGAACCACCATATCATCATTTTCACTTGGTCCAAGTCATCTTTTTTCTATTTCTATTCCGCTTTCTTCTATGCATGCTTTCATTGTGTTCCCATTATTATGGGATTGTTGGGGGAGGACCCAGTGTTGTGAATTGGGACTGCAAAAATGCTTCTCCGGGCCT
The DNA here is from genome assembly GCA_034696945.1 of Lipothrix lubbocki. Taxonomy (NCBI): domain Eukaryota; kingdom Metazoa; phylum Arthropoda; class Collembola; order Symphypleona; family Sminthuridae; genus Lipothrix; species Lipothrix lubbocki. The sequence goes on from JAQGAK010000093.1 coordinate 62,157, forward strand.
CACTAGTTATGTATAGGTAGTTATGCATTTAATTAATTAATTTATTCCTGCGTCTTCTCCTCCTCTCCAAACTCATACCATGCAGTCGTGAGAGACAAATGGATGAAGGAGTTCGAACAATTGAACTGCAAGAGCAGGGCTTTTTTACACTTGGAACCTCGTTATTTCAAATTATTTTTACATCGTCATTTTCAAAACATTGAATAGACTTGAACTTTCTTAATTAAAAAATCTCGTGTACGATTAAAGTAATCAGCTTATGGAACTGTTTTTTAAGTAAATTTCTAGTCTTGTTCTCAATAAAAGATCAAAGACCTCATTTTGAGAAAAAAAAAAAAAAATGGAAGGGTTTATTAGTCAGAATTTAGACATCAATAATAATAATAATAATTATTATTATTTATTATTCAAAAACCACATCTCTCAATAATTTATCTCAAGTATTTAATATAAGTATTTAAAAAACCCAAGACTTGATTGATTTAACTATGCTGAGCCTCAACAAGTTCAGGCTTAATAATAATCAGGTACACGAACTGTAAACCTCGTTAGTTTTAAATTTTGGGCCTCATTAATTATACAACTATATTACTTACTCATTAAAAAATATAATGCTTGTTTGCTTTATCAATGCTGGTTCTCATTAGTTTATAAAATTTGACTCTCATTAATTTGCAAGCTTTGGCCTCTATCAATTTTAATAATTTGAACCTCAATAATTAAAAACAATTTGCCCTTATTAATTTACAAAATTGGAGACTCATTAAAATAATAAAACTTGTCCTTTTTAAAAAGTGGTGGATCAAATCATGTAAAAAAATGTTCGTCTCATTAATGAAATAATTGTGAGCCTCATAAAGTAAACAAATCGTGGGCCTCATTAATTTAAAGAATCATACATCAAAATTTAAAAACACTTGCAGTCATATGCTTCTTTAAAATATCGTGGGTCTCACTCTCCAAAACGGAGGGGTGTGATTCCTTATAAAGCCTGAAGCCACAGTCTAAAAAGTGTTGGGCCACAATTGTGGAAATACCTTGGGCGTCATTTTGTACAAACGTTGCGGTTGAATTCGAGCAACATGTGAGAATGAAAAAAGAAAAGAAAATTCAGGATATTATCCCTTCCTCCAGTTATTCTTGCGTTGTATAAATCATGTGAACAGAGATAAATGCAGGCAATTCTTTTCTTGATTAACTTTACCTTTCATAAATTTTCTTGCAATTTTCAAAACTTTCCCCCAACAAAAATACTTGCGTTATGAGTTTCCAACGAGCTGACTTACACGCGGATATTACCGTAACTTTTGTGCGGATGAGCAACTCGGGAGGGCATTATGAAACTTTGCAAGTTTTATGAAGGATCTAACCAAAGTTCCTTGGAGGAATAGACCCTCTCTCTCTAGTCAATTTTAAATTGTGTTCACGTTCCTTTGTCAGTAGAAAATGGTGCCCAAGCATTTTTGCACCTTGATGAACAAGCAATTATTATTGGTCCTTATACAAAACCTTCTCTGTATTAATAAGCTTTTATATCCCACAAGCTTTTTTCTCCCTTAACCAGCAATATATAATGGACTTAGTAGTTTTTTCCCTTGACTAGAGGAACAAGACTTTGGTCCCTCAGGAATAATTACGAGTTGTAAAATAAGTAAATTTCCTTTCTTCTTTCCCTCCTTGGAGCTCTCCAAAGTTGAAATTTGTAGGTTTCCTTCCAAGGTTTACGATACGGCAAATCCTTTGGAAATATCGATTCAGTTGGTAAGATTTACAAGACGGATTAACCCTAACGATTCTCTGGGTAGTCCAACTCCATTAAACTGCTCTTCTGTGTACTGCACTCCGGTATAAAGATTTTTACATTTGCAGAAAATACTGGACATGCTTTCTGCGGACCTTGACTACCCTCAATTTGGGAATGTTCTCAATATTTTTGTTTTTTATTTTACTAACATTATTCTTTGTTGTTAAATTCTAAGTAAAATTTTATTTATAAACCCATTGGCCTCATCAATCAATTAAAAAAAACACATAAGCATCCAGAATAAAAAACCCTGAGGGCCTCATTATTAGGAAACTTACGTCAATTTAAAAAAACCATATAGGCCTCCAGAATCGAAAACCATTAAGGTCTCATGAAAGAAAAAACTCGGAAGGTGTGATTAAGGCAAAAAATCGTTACATTTTCGTTTAAAAATTCTGTTGATATTCATTAAAAGTGAAAACAGTTACGCGCCGTAAGAAGTGAAAACTGATCACGTATTCAAAAGTGGTTGAAGATTCAGGATGGAAATTGGTGAGAAATCTGCTCGTGCTGATTACAAATGGGAATGCTTGTAGTAAAAGTATGCACAAGTGGAGCTGTTAATACTTTAACTATCAAGAAGTGACGTTGCAATGCTTTTAACTATTTAGAAATTCTAGATAGCAATTCTTATTATTACCTTCAAAAATTCAAGCAATGTTTGTAACTATTGAAAATTCCCGACTGCAATGCATACATAACGTTTGAAAACGTAGCCTAAAATTTGCAATGAAGAATTCCCTCCTGCAGTATTTACTTATAACTGTGAAGATACCAGTATGTAATGTCTCCAGTGAAAATTGAAGATGGGAAAACTTATAACTATAAGAAGTAATACTTAAGAAGGAGCGGAGACAAGCTGCTTCGCCACTCAACTTGCGTCAAGTTTGCTTATAACGTGCTTGGAATGCAAAATGTCTAATCACCAAGAAAATGGGCTTGGTGTGTGGTTTGCAAGCTCCAGAATTTCCTAAACTTTCTCCACAAGTTCAATGTCAGGAGTGTGTGTGCCTTTATGCTTCTCCCAGCAGATACTCTGGCAGATGATCATCCCCTATGCGTGTGCTTTTACCTCCGAATTTCATTTTGATTTTCCTCCAAAAACCTTCATTTATCTTGATTAGCTTGACGACATGGAACCTTCTGCATATGCAAGTTGATGAGCTCTGCGGACGGCATTTTAAGTACACTTGCAAATGTGTCTATTAATTACAAATTAATTAGAACTTCCAGAACGAAATTTAATATCGAAACTAGATATCCAGTTAAAAACTTCCCACTAATCATAAACAAACTTAGATTAGATACCTTATAGTTTATTTCTACCTTCTCCTATTTATTATTATTATTATTAAAACACAGATTAATGCTCACATCCTGATGCTTTTGATTCATTCCTGTCTGTATTTGTATACCTGTCCTACCCAGCGTATTCGCCTACAACAACCATGCTTTCTTACGCCAGCGACTAATGTCCGCGGGATTTTTACTCTACAGCTTCAATGGCACATATAATATTTAGCGTTTCCCACATGAATCGTATTTGTGCGGATGAATACAAAAAACAAGTGGCAGGAGTGAACTGACGGGGATTGGAGGAATCCGCATACGTACATGAGATTCAGTAAATCTAAATCTCGTGAGAGTTGCAGAATTTCTTATAGTCATGGATAATACATTTGTGATACACCAAGTGAGATTTGACTTGTTTGGAATTTCCTTTTAGAATATTGATTCGGCGGAGATAAGTTGATGTAACTGCGTTGAGGAACTACGGCGCGATTTTGAGACAAAATGTGTGCAATGCATATGCTTTGAGATGGCAAAAGTGTTTCGGAATGACATTCGATGATACAAAAGCATATCTAATATACTCATCTAATACGTACATAGGTAGATCCATCGATGCACAGTATGCCTTAACGGTATTCGTCGATAGAAGAGTGCGTCTAAAGAGAAGTTGTGTGATAAAAGCTGTATAAAACATAAAGCTGAAGTATAACAGCAAGCTCTGTCTCAACAATGAGCTGGGTCATGTAAAGGTATAGCATAATAACACCAGTAGTACAATAAAAAACTACAAGAGTTAAAAAGTGGAGTAGTGTAGCTAAAAAGCATTAGAATTATACGAAAAATAATATCAAAACTAACGTCATGGTTACAATGCGTACTTGCTATAGACTAGTATCTATAGCTAACAATAAGTAAGACCAACATGGGATAGAAGGGGATTAGAATATTTTTAGAAAATCAATTTTCATCTAAAGGTAAATCTTTTGTGAAGCAGAAAATGCCTTTGTTGTTGTCTCCTTCCTAATCCTTTATTAGTGTTCCGACAGGAATGTAAAATGTAACGTCATTACGGCCAGATATGCTTCGTCAAACGCAGTCGAAAGGCTGAAGAGGACGAAGGATGTTCTCCACCTGAAATTCAATACAGAGTCGGATCGATGAAGGTGTTCGCACTGAAATAACAATAATACACACAGCATCCCGAATCTCTACCTGGAATATGTATGGTATTGACATCCACTCCCACATGCACCCTGAGAGGTTACAATGACAGCAGCATCTTTCGACTCTTATGAGTCCCGGACTATAGAGTCGCCTATTAATCCCCCATTGAATGTCATGGCTCAAGTACTCAATAATGGCGACGATGAACAGCGTCTGTTGTACATACTGTAGTTACTCATGTATCTATTTCCAACGTTTTGTATTCTACTGAAACTTCATATTTCGCTCTTATATATCTTCATATCTCCCACCTTATGTATCTTCATATCTCGCACTTATGTATCTTCATATCTCACACCTTATGTATCTTCATATGCCACACATAAACATAACGTTGATTATGTATTTATGTACAAGATGAAGTTTCAAGATGAACATGCATAATCGAATGAATAGAGGATCAGGAGCTGCATATTTTCCGGCTGAACAACCGTTTGAGGAGGTGTTAGTTGATTAGAAGCGCAATGTTGACGAGGGATTGATGTCGGAAATATTTTACTTTTGACAACCCACGCGGTGTTTTACTTACAGATTAATAACTAAGATTGTGTGTCAACTGCAGAACTTATAATACAAGAAAGTTGTCAGCATTTATATAAAAGCTTTCCCCCTATAAGTATGTAGAACATGACCAATAGATAAACTTGATCTATGTACACCCACACATTGCATACAATAATGAAATGAAAATGTATAAAGGATTGAATGAATAGTTTTGTTGACGGCAAAGTACTTTGGATGTAAGTGAAATTAACCATACCTGCCAGTTGTACGTTTTCTTCGTACTCCCCAACTTTTCATCTCCTCCGACCAATCAACAGTTGCGTCTTTGAAAATAAGGAGCTCACAGCTTACTCACCATGGCTGTAATCTTCCAATAGATCTGAGAAGTGTAGCTAATCAAAACGACGGATTCCGCCTCTCGCATGAAAACTGGTGGAGATGAATGTCAAAGGAACAACCTCAAAGAGCATAATGTCAAAGTTCAGTTCGTTTCCAGTTAAATCACATCTATAATGACCTTTTCGAATGATCAATGTCCGAAGCTTAACTGCTAATGCATAGCTGCACTTACGTATGTTACAGCATTTCCATTATCCCTTGTATTAAACTTTGTGTTATACATATACTGCACCTTGTTTTTCTGTTATGTGACACTTGAATTTAAACATGTTGGAACCTCCGACTTCAGCAGTCGTTTGTACTTCTCAACTTTAATAAACTGCTTGATCGCCGCATCGAAACGACAAAAGTTGGCCGTCAATCGACATGAAACAATGTCTCAGGCAGACCCTACATTCCAGACTCGTCTTCAATTGATCTTATGTCTTTGTGTAATGTCGATTGTTCAGGTGCCTCAGAAGGTTTGGTGAATCGGTTGAGTGGAATGGAATGTCTAAATGGGTGATTTGAAAGGTGGAGATGTGAAAATCAATTCGAGTGCATTTTGTTGTGTATGTAGTTTTTCCATTTGCTTCATATTCACGAGTTGATTCTTTTTGGACCAATTTCCGACAGAAAGAGCCAAGTAGGTCATGTTACGGAAACTATTGGATTTTCATATTTAGACTGACTCGGTGGCAGTCTCTCTCGATGTGCGCCATCATCATCTATTCTGGCCTCCGAGATGTGACCACTTGTAGAAAACTGGGATCGGGACGAGTAGGGAATAATAATAGCGGTCGATCCATCTTGAGCAATTCTTTCCACAATGTCGACATGGATTCAACTATTACGGAATGTACAAGAGCGTTCGTCTCCCGGGAGGAAACGTGGAATGAAACCCCCTTTCAGCCTAACTTCCATCTCGACAAGATTTCTATATGTTGTGCCTAGTATTCCTCCACTACAAGTCATATTTAACCATCCAGTTGCTCCCGTGTAGTTCCTAGTTGCCCACAGAAAGCAACTCTAGGAGCAACAGTTTTATTTTTTTTTCGGAGGAATCTTTATTGTTATCTTCGCTCATCATCATCCACCCATTTTGCATTCATACGTAAACCTGTCGAGTCACTCTCGCCGGTCGTACACTTGAATAATGCAATGTTTAGAGCTCTTTTTAAGTTCTCATACTGCAGGATCCAAACCTTCGAATCCACAAGCAAGCCTCTCTGCAAAGCGGTACCTCCACTCTTACTAAACCTTTACAATGCTTCTACTACTGGTTAGGATCACCTTCGCCTAATAAAAGTGGGTCAGAAAACACATGGTTAAAAGCCTGTGTATGATATTGTGAAAACAAAAGCTGATGCTAAAAAGTTTTGAGGAGACAGTTCCACACACGTTTGTAGAACAGACATGAAAAGGAGAAGCCCCTTAGGAAAATTATTTTCCGGGAAACGGTTACGAAAATATGTTCACAAGACGTATTGTGAAGTACGTGGCTGGAAAATCCAGTACATGGTGATTAGGTACTGTCAAACTTGATTTCGTGCTATGAAGGCACATACAATACAGAAGGTTTTGTGGGTTTTGAACATAGTTTGGATTTTATGCAGCGAATTTGGCACACTTCGGTTTTGAAATTCTGTACGATGCTATATCTACCTACCTCCAATTTACATGCAAATAAATGTGGGATAAAATCGGACGGCGTTTTTAAAGCCTTAGTATATAGTTCTGAATACTATTATACCTATATACATACATACTTTGTAGTTAAATGTGTTGAACCCGCTTGCATTTTTATATTTTATACATTTGTAATATCTGTAGGACAAAAATAATGATCATAGTATTGAAGAAGCTCTAGGCACACTCACAGGTTGCTGCAAGTTTGCACATACATAATTCGTGCTTTTATCCTACTTGAATATTGTAGTATTTTAGTGTAATGATGATTCTAGGTTCAAGCCGATGGAGGTGTTAATTCCAGTTTGGAGGTGTTTTGCCATGTAATTATGCTCTAGCTAACATCGTAGTATATAGTGATGAACTAGTTGTGGTTTATTGTCAATCCCGTCTAGGTTGGCGGTGTCGGAAGACTTATGTCATATGACTCTAGTTCGAATTGGTCATGTCATTTGATACTATTCTCGTCAAGTTGATCATGGTATAGAATGATTTCCTGTTGTTAAAAATGGTCATGCTAAACGTTTGCTTTCAAGCTAGTGATATTGTGATATGATTTGATGATGGTACAAGTTGCTGCTTAAGGTGTTTGTGCAAGTGTTACATTTGAGTAGGTTGTATCATAACATTTCAAGCCATAGTGGTGTCAGAAGGAGGAGTTCAAGTTGTTCATGTAAAGATCAAGTTGGTATGTATAGATAGTTCAAGTTAGCCATGTATAGGAAGTTCATGTTGGTCATATACATAGATTGTTTAAGTTGGCCATGTATAGAAGTTCAAGCTGGTCATGTATAAAGAGTTCAAAGATGGTCGTATCACAAATAGCTGTCGAAGCCATAGCAATGTCATAAGGCGGTGCTCCCCAGCACATAAATCTTGACAAGGAGATGATGCTGTGTGTCTAAACGCCAGCGTTTATGCTCTCTTGCCGTATTTATTTGTCCGTTTGAGTACCCCGCACACACATCCCCTGGTGGTTTATTCATAAGAACAAAACGTGTGGTGTATCAGGATTCAATATCTTGTTGTGTCATATCAATTCCGTGCTAGTTGTCCGACTGTTTACTCGAGGAGGTTAATATATCTTAATACAATATAAATCTATTTCAGACCATGTAAGTTATATCTAAAACAATACAATAAGTTAAAAGTTAATAGGTATATCCATTTCAAACGTTCTTCTTTCCAACCGCGTGTATCAGCCGTAGGTAATAGGGCGTTAGAACTGCTTTATCTGTAAATAACTGAGGTAGAGCGGAAGATTCGAAGGAAAGTATAGAAGGTAATAATAATATGGCGATACCCCGCAGAAGGTCCTAGGAACGGGGGAAAGCAACAAAAGTATACTTATGTACTATGTGATAAGGCACGGGAGATGTTTGGGATCTGTTAAGTTTCCTCCGCATGTGGTAACTATAAGTCTACCAGGCTCGTATATACACGATTCTACTATGAAAACACATGTATGAGTTTTCATAGTAGAAAGTTATAAGTATTTTAAGTAGTTGGTATTTGTAGATATATCAAGTAATGTGGTATTCATATATATTAAATTGCCTCCTTAAAGAAAATAAAGATAACGAGAGGATCGAGGGAGCATCAGCTGACATGTTTCCATTTCCATTTTCCACCCTGCTGACTGCACTGTAAAAGTGCCTGGATCCCATGGCCTGTATATTGAAGCAAGTTTAATAGTAGGCAGCCCGCTATTATTAATGGTTCCTTGACTATCTTTAATTTCAATAATTGTGGTCTTTACAGTAACTACTTAGCCTACTCGTTATAAGCAGGCCAGGCAATTAAACATGTACAGCTCTATGTAGAGATTAAATGGAGCAAGAAAGGATCTGTCAACGCCATGACTTGGTGGGGTGCCACCTACTGCTCCTGACGAATATTCAATTTTATTCCTCTCCTTCGCTTCAATATTCCAGCTCTTTCACTAAAACTTTAGAAATTGTTTGTATTTCATTAGTTTCTCATTTAAAATGTTTCATCATCCTTATTTGGACAGTCGCTTTGAAGTCCCTTTAGATGTTGCCCACAGCTCGGCCTCACTTTAACTTTCCTCCTCTCCTTCTCCTTCTTTCATGCTCAAAGCATATGTTGTAGTACTTAAAAAAGTATTCTTTACTTTGCATTAAAACTAACAATTCAGACACATTTGCAAACTATTTACCGTTCCTTTAATTTCAATTGTTAGTGAAATGTCGGAGCATTAATGTAAATTTATGCAGTCACTGTACTACTGCAATAAGCTTTTAGGAACCTGTTTCCATAGTTTATAAAGACTTTCTCCCCCATTTTACAACGATAGTGCATGCTTTCAGAAATATCTGAATACAAGTTTTTGAAACGAAAGTACAGGAAACTTCTGAAAACATACTCATGCAAAATTTTAGAAACATTGCAATTATTCCCGTTTGTACAGAATAATACAACTGCAAGATTTTAGAAACAGTTCAAGTTTGTAAGTTAGATTTCATGTGTAAATGTAGGTATAAGAAAGGTGAAGTTGAGGCTGCAGAAGTAGAATTTGTTTGAGGTACGGAGACGGTGCTAAAAAATAATTACGGGACTTGGGAATTCCTACGGTTTACCATGGACGTTCTAGTGTGGAGTGGCGTGTCTAAAGGAGGTTTCCTTCTCAGAAATATTCTAAATGGAAAATGTGGTAAATACTAACACTAAGCAATTTTCAGTAGCTCCCTGTCGGAAAAGTTTTATATTGTCGAGAAGTAGTATGTGAAACCAGTACAAATGCTCTCCAGTACTAATGATGAGGGCACATAGAAGGGCTTGAAATGTGGAAAACGGGAGCAGTTACACCTTCCATTACCTTCCACTCCTCTAGCTATCTCCGGGAGAAAATGTGAGAGTAAATCAAATAAGACCAGAAGAAAATTCTTGAGAAGCAGCAGCAGGAGTATCTACAAGGGAGTGAAATAGAGAGAGTAAATAGGGTGAAGAGAAAGGAAAAAGAGAAGATGTAAAACGTAGGCAGAGATATGTAGTCCGCATTTTACCGTTTCCTATTTACTCATGTACAACCAAAGGGGAGAAGAGCCGCGAGCGAGTTGGTTGGGGCGGTGTTAAAAAAGTCTGGAATTGTCTGGTTAGAGAGTGACTGAAGACGAGAGTCGTGCAGAGCATTTTGAACAGCTTTGAAATTTCCAATCGTGAGCAGGCACAGGGCTTGTAGTTCCCAGTATGTGGGTATATAAGAGACCGAAGTCGACCTTCAGGTTCATAGACGGTGCTCCACCAACCCCAATTTTGTTTCAAGAATTTTTATTCATCTCCCATGGGTCTATTTCTTTCCTCGCAGCTTTCACAGTCTTATTCACACCGGTGATTCAAAATTCTATTCACAAAGGAGGCTTATCCCGAAACTTGGTTTAAGAAATACATTCGTTATGTGTCATGACGGTGCGGAGATATGTAGAGCCGACAAAGTCCCACAAAGTTATATGTACATGAGGATTACCTTATGTATATACTATTTCGGGATCTACACATGTAATTGTATATGAATGCATCCTACGATTTTTTGGGGCATGGAAAATCCAAAGAAAATGAAAACAACTTTCCTTAAACAAATCATATAGTTTTGTCAACAAATAGAGACGTAATAAGCATTTTGCGAAGATTTCTCAGAGCAGGGAAGCTCCCACTAAACAATAGATACATAAATCAGACATGAATAAAGATAACATAAGGGAGACAGCTTTTGCAGGGATTTGTTGAGCAAATCTAATTAGGAACAATCACATTCAACTTTACAGTTGCTGATACGCAAACTTTCTTGGAAAGGGGTTTTTTAATACAAAACCTTATTGCTAGTACTGCAATTTTAATATACACAAATCCTTTCTTGTTTCATTGCAATTTTCATATACAAATCCTTTCTTACTTTATTGTCATTTCTTGTAAAATCTTTCTTATATTGCAATTATATGTAGAACACCTTCCTGATATTGCAATTTCATGTTATGCAAACAAATACACATTTGTGTGCAAAACCTATCTAAATTGTATACACAAATTGTTTCTTTTATTGCACACAAGAATTTGAAGGTAACAACTGTATTGCAATTTCTGAAGTGAAATCAGAAGTTGATTGTATTTGTAAGTAATAATAACACCTTATTCCGTTCCGTGTTTTGAAAGTTATGTTACGAAACCAAACCCGGGGGAAAGAATGGCGTTTCTAACCTTAACCTTTCAAGTGCGAAGTTGTACTTAACCAACAAAATCTTCCTAACCATGTATTTTTTTATGGAGTACCCTAGTGCATTTTCTTATAGAGAATTCCAATGCGTATTTTTATGCGAAATCAAGTGCATTGTCTTATAGCAAAATCAAGTGCATTGTTATAGGAAAATCCAATGCATTTTCTTATAGAGAATCTTATTAAAGTGAGTGGATGGTCTTACAGGGAATTCCAAATGATCTCTACTCATTACTTATTTATTGTGGTTGCAGATTTCATGGCGCTGCAGCGTGTGCCGAAGACGTGGAGTGGCCATCATTGCACGGCGCGTCCAGCCCGGCATCGAGCAGAGTGAGGCTCTGGAAGGAGTCGGTTTCGAGACGACCGTTCGAAAATCACCTGATGCTCGGCGTTTGCAAGCAGGTGGTCGAGCAGACTCTGAGACGGAAGTGCTCCTTCTAGCTCCCAAGCCCTCTGATGTTCGACGCCATTCGGATGTTCCGCTCCGCGATATTGCCAAATTCCAAGCGCAAACCATTTCCCAAACGGCAAGTCAGCATGATTTGGGACTGACTGTTGGCGGGGACAAGGACAAGATAAAGGCTCGGAGCAGCACTGACATTATGAGGAAGGATAGCATGGCCGTGAATAGTGGGTTACCCCCGAAACTGGATGGAATTGGTCAGCAATTTAGGAGCAGCAATAATAATGACAACAACAATGACAATCCCATTCCTCCCAAATCTAAACAAGGACCAGTTAAAAGGCAGCGTTCTTATGAGCGTGGAGCTAGCGAAGGCACGCTTAATTTACCCGGCAACAATCGAGGGAGACGAGCTTCATGTGATTTACGCTCCGGTATAGACACTAGTTTGCTCCTCAATAATAATTCCATTACAAGTAACGACAAGTCCGATAGATCTTCCTCCGAACGAGAAGAACAATTACAGCAACAATTCCAAGGCGGCAATTCAATCCCGCCACAGCAGCAGCAACAACAGCAGCCACAACAACATCAACACCAGCAACAACACCAACCGCAGCAACATCAACAGCAGCAACATCAGCAGCAGCAACAACATCAGCAGCAGCAACAACATCAGCAGCAGCAACATCAGCAGCAACAACATCAACAGCAACACCCACAGCAACAACAACAACAAGCACAACAAGGCTCCGGGAAAAATGTCTCCAGTGGAAGTGCAGACTTGGTCATTAGAACAGGTGATACGAGACGCCGATCAGTACAAATGTAAGTTGATTTTCCGATGAAATATTTTTTTGACTCGCTTTGAGTGTATGTGTTGTAACTTGCGCTGGGTAAAAAACATGGTTTACCTGTAAATTCCATATGTACGACCATTGATTGGAATATCCCCGTCCTTTATAGCCGGAGTTGAGTGCTTCTTATTCATTGTTAAAAGATACTTCCTCATGGATTGTTTTTCTTTCGGCAACGACCAGATAATCTTTTGTTTGTGCCTCCTCGACGCCGTCCACGGCACATGTTACAGTATTGTACTGAAGCGAAGACGGAGAGCAAAGTTGGAAATAAGAGGTAGACACGCGAGGAGTGGTGAAAAATTGCATGGCGTGTAATCCATGAAAAAGTGTTACGCACTACGCATCCAAGTCATTACTTGCCAAGAGAAGACGACAAATGCTCCGGGTATATGCTCCCTGTAAATAATTCCGTTCTCCTCCTTCCTCTCCTCGCAGTCTGCTTTCCAAAGTAATGTCACCTTTGAGTTGTCTATCACTCTTTCCTGACAGATATCTGTAATACTTTAAGACCCAAAAGTCTGTAGCTCCTGCTTCGAACACATGTTCGACCCAGAGGCAACGCAAGGAATTTGACTTCCTACAATAACATCTTATACCATTCTGCCTCCCTCTCCTTCCTGTACACAAATATTTTATCCCGGCTTGGTAAATGGAAAAACTATTGGATGCTCAACTTTTCAACATCTATAAACTCAATCCTTCAACGTTAAACTTGTAACTTTAAATATAGCGACGCTAGAAGCTCAAACTACTAAAACCCTTGTAACTTGCGTTGCAATCACTAAACATGAAATGTGTAAACTGATTGCATTATAGGGCTGATAATCAAGTTGACAACTTTAATCTCCAAAAGCAGTAAATTTCAATGATAATTCATCGCCAAGAAATAGCAATTTAAAAAACGATCTTTATAGTAAATTACTGTAAAAATTATAATGGTCGTTATATGGGTCAAAGCGAATGGCGCTATAGCAGATACGTCGACAAAGCCGACTTTGTTTGTAGTAGTGGCTCGACAAAATTTGTAGGTTGATCGGGGTGAATATTCATAAGACTCGGAGCTGTCTTTGGCAAGATGGATGGACTACTGGCCCTAATAATATTGAGCGGTGTGGGGAGAGGTAACGGTTAAATATACCATAGAGGATATAAAATAGAGGAAACAGCAGTCATCATCGGAGGTCTCTTGTAGTTCATGTTTGCTCAGAAGACGGGGACAGATATGTACATATGTGAAGGTTGGGTTGGCTTGAGCTAGCCCGAATCCTTAAAAAGATATTTCGTTCCGAACCACGGGTACATTATATTGTATTTACACTAGTGGGATGTTATTATTGCGTATCTTCCAGGATGGTAGACCTTGTGAGTGTTTATGCTTACACATGGGTAGATACATATATCCTGTACATATCTTATACATTATGTATCTTTATTGACTGACCAAGACCAAAATATTAATTGGCAAAAATTAGATCCTCATGAGTATGTTTCCTTTACATCGGAGCATGATGAGACCACGTGATCATTATTGGAAATGTTCGTCCTGCCCGCCGAATTGCAAGTCCAGTTTGAAAATAGTAGTTATTACGTAGTAAAATAAATCTAGAATATTCTTTTTCATCAACGTTACTTTTGACTTTCAATGAGGATATATAGCGCTTTTAATTGTATGACTTCATCCGTCCAATCAAGAAATACGGACAGAACTATCCTTGGAAAGTAGTAGTTCCATCGTTGGAGTGCGTGAAAGTTAGATACTCTTGATGTTCGAATTGCATCCGTGTTTGCGTTTATTATAAAATAATCTCCATATTTTTGCATACTAAAATAGTTTTGAATTAAAATCGCTTTTCTATAGCGAACGAAGCTCTTACTAATATAGTTTTGAATTAAAATCGCTTTCCCGTCCTACCCGGTGCTCACTCAGGAACGGAGATGACGGGAAGAGGAATTAGAAAACTTGATGAATATTCAGAGGCTAGATTGTTGGCCCTGAAGGATAATATACTCGGCTGATTGTATAGAGTTTGTATGTAGGCAAGTAGGGGGAACACCATGGGAAAAAATTCTTATCAATTAGCTCAGTCATGGAAATATTTGTATTTAGAATTAAACTTCTTTTGATTTGGCTCTGGGCTCGCACTTGGTTAATTTTCTCGCTCTCATCTCCTACTACTGCTTCTATGTAGACAGAAATTAGCTGTATACATTGTAAACTGTTCTTTGAAAATTATTTCCACCGTCATACTAACGAGTTGTTGCTAAATTAGGAATTTTTAAATAATAGCAAAACTCCGTCGTCTGAAAAGTTGCGACCTACAAAATGAGACGTACGTAGTGTCGCATTCAATAAATCAAGACAATGTTCGCAACGTGTAGTTTATTAAAGGCCGTCCAGCGTTTTTCCGCAGTTCTTCGAGTATTTTTATTTAATCTTTTACTTTTAGGCATTTTGCCGTGTAATTTAGTTTATTCAGTTCAGTAGATATTTAGTATTCTTTCCGTCGAGTATTCATGTGTATCGTCGAATTTTGCAGTACATTTCTTTGAGCTTTTTAGTGTAGTTCAAAATATATCAGTGTAGCCCGGAGTATTTTAATGTCAAGTATCTGAACACGGTCCGCTTAAAGGATTTCACGGGGAAGCTGTATCTTTGTGAATGCCTTCAATTCCATGTCATAACGGTTGCAATCAAACTAGCTCTCACGCCATCCTCACGGATTCATTTTGTATGTCAGAGTACGTGGCTCAAAGAGGAACACTACAACTTCCTTGAACACTACAATATCACATAACGGTCTAAAAAAGATGATTGGAATCAAGTCGAAATACAGATACACAAGTTTTGTGCGAGGAGTCAAGCGTAAAACGGAGTGAAATTGATGTCAAATTAATACCTGCATCGTAGTCAAAGAGTAGGAAGACTACTAAAGTGTCAGCCCGTGTACACATCCCCTCGCCGAAAGTGCTTGCTCCAGTAGTTGTTGATGTTTAATGTCACGTATATATTGTGTGGCGTGAGGTTGTCATTTTAGCCTGACGTTGACTAAAGAGCTTTGTCGTCATGACTAGTAGTATGTGCGGTGAATTTCTAATGGGAAAAGTCTTTGATGCCATCAGTCCGAAGTACACAATCCTAGACTTGTGTACGACTACTAGTAAATTGTTCGTTGACGATGAGAAACCCGAAAATGTATACTCCTTTTTGATCTACAGTACTGTCTTAATGCATTGTCCCAATTGTATGTTCCCCACAGTTATAATACTACAGCCAAGGCACCTCAAACGCCGAGATCATGTGCTTCCCTGGACACCACAGAGGCTCCGGAACCCAAAAATAAGCCAGGTGATGCTCCATCGATGAAACGCCAAGGATCATCAGCGGATGGAGAGGCTATAAAGATAGTAATAGATGACGTGGACTCAACCTTTGCCTCAGACAATAATAAAGGACAATCTAATGACGTTTCCGATTTTCGCACAAGGGTTGTACGCCTCCGACGAGATCCTCAAGACAGGGGCTATCAAAGTAAGTGTATTAAAATCCATTGCAGTTTGTTGTTCATAAGCTCGAAGATGCATTATTATTATGATTTAATTATGTTATGACTTGACTGAAGAGATTCATTCGAGTTGATGTCAGGATTAACAATGCACTAAAGTTCAACTTGAGTTTAAAGATTCAGGAAGCTTGAAGTTACCTTGATGTTACTTTGAAAAGATGCAGCCAAAGATTCGTGTAACACAAATTCAAGTTGAACTCAAGTGAAAATATGCATTACAAGTTCGAAGCCCAATGATTTCAAGTAAAACTTAAGCTAGAAGATGCATTCAAATCCTAAAGTTGGACTATTCCAAGTTAAGCTTAAGTGGAAACGCGCATTCTAGTCAAAAGCGCATTTAAGTTAAAAGGCACACACTTAAGTTATACTTG
This sequence comes from Lipothrix lubbocki, assembly GCA_034696945.1. Classification (NCBI taxonomy): domain Eukaryota; kingdom Metazoa; phylum Arthropoda; class Collembola; order Symphypleona; family Sminthuridae; genus Lipothrix; species Lipothrix lubbocki. Next base: position 78,480 of record JAQGAK010000093.1, read on the forward strand.
CACTTCCCAAGTCATCTTGGTCATGTCTCTGGGGAAAGCTTGTGATGCTTTACGATGGATCAACTCCTGTTATGTACTGTCAATATATAAGTAGTACATACAATACATTGAGATGCATGCGATTAGAGTATCTTTAGTACACTAGTGTGTGCACATCCCTATGCCCAAAACTCAGTGGATTGGTTTCAATTTGGTAACCGAGGTAATAGGAAATTGGAAAGAGCTGTTGAAAATGAATTGGTATCGAGCATACGAAATCTAATTCCATTTGGAGATTCCTAATGGAATACGTATTGTTTTTTATAAACAAATTCTGGAATACGACCTTCCTTTTTCTATTCTTGTCGGTAGGATGCATTTTATACATATATATGTATAAACGTCTGCCAAGTTTTAGCCACCAACACAGCCGGTCCTGGCTTCTGGACGTGACGTACATACATAGAGTAAGATGTATAACCTACAAGCACACTTTCTTCAACTTGTGCAAACTTCTGTGTCCAAACATTTTTTTTCGATTTTGAGAGCAGTTGGCCGACTCGGGTTGCTCCTGCACTCTATATATTTTATCAATTGTATCTATTACTTTCATATCATTTTGTATAAATTTATATTTATAAAAATTGTTTTATAAATGTATCTATCGCTACTTTTTACATTATTTTTTTCCATAAATTCATCCCGTATATTATCTAGTTAGATATCGTAGGCCAAGGATCCTAAAGTACCAACATCTCCATCCGCTATTACAGGAATAAGTACCAATGCTTAATCGCGTAAAACTCGGAAGTTAAAAAGCCAAGTGGATTTTTGTACATTAAGAAACTATCAAAATCCAAAGTTTGTACTTTAGGATCCTGTTATATAACATACTAATGTTATGTATTCAATGCCAAAAGACTTGCATTCGCAATTCCACAGACATGTTGGTTGTTCATAAAGAACAAACGCATGGTTTCACTTTCGGACACAGTAGAAAGTCTAAATTCCAGTTGTGGAGAAGACTGCCGGATTTGGTTCCCTTAAAGGATAACGAAATTTTGGTGGCTAAAAGTGTGCACACTCAACTGTAATGATGCAAAGAAACCTTATCTGTTTGTCAAAGTATCTCTGTGTCTGTGTTTTGCAATTCTTCTCTTCTGTCTTTGGCTACTTGCGGCATGACCATGGGTGAGCAAGTTTGAAAAGGAGTGTCATAGAGGAAGGAAAAATCGCGGAAGAGCGAGAGAGAGAAAGAACCTATCAAATCAGAGAGACAGCTACGAAAGAGTAGCTTCTACGAGCAGTGGTAGTAATACAAGTAGTAGTAGTAGTACTAGTTTTGTAAAAAATTCTATTCAAGTATAACAAGAGTAAGGAAACCTAATTTAGTTTTCTCAGTTTTATGCCTCGTGTGTACGGTTGGGTAGTTGTTGGAATCCCCATGGGTCGGTAGTAGCGGCTATGCCATTGAGTAAATGTAAACTCTCCTGTTATCCCGATTTTTATTGATTGTTGTTTTTTCAATTTTTTTTCTAAAATACTCTACAGCTAGGGGATTCGGTATTCGTGTTGTTGGTGGGTGCAGCAGTCCAGGAAATCCCGGCAACTTGCGGGCGCGGGTCGCTCGTGTAACCCCAGGAAGTGGAGCGGACTTTGCTGGCATTCGAAGAAGTGATATCATCCTTACATGGAACGGTATCAAGCTGACTAACCTGACTTTCGAAGAAGTTTGTAAAGTTATGGATGCCTCCGGTGACAGTGTAGAACTGACGTTAGCTTCAGCTGATAAGTAAGTTATCCCAGTACTTCCCACAGTCCCCATGTTTTATAGTGTAAGCTCAGCTACTACAACTACATTTTAACTTTTTTCTTACTTTATTAGCCTTCTCTTTCACAGTTACGTACATGCCAGCGGTATGTATCGGCAACTTTTGTGTATGCACCGCATGCATTTGTATATGATTCATGCGACCATTTTCTACGTTTCATGAGCATTTAGGTATGATTCATGTGGATTTATACATGTAACATGAGCATTTTACATACGAGCACGTACATTTATACAGTACGTACATATCAATACCATTTGAGTCCATAGCAACATTATTGAAGTCTATAGCAACTTCATCCAAGTATGCATAATCGACAGAAGCATATCCGATATGCTTGCTTGCGTATGTTTTACCGTCATTTTTGTGCATATTAGTACAATTTAAGCATATATTTATTATGTTGTTTATGTATCTATACATCACCAGCATCCACATTCCAAACACACGCATCTTTTTGAGCGTCTCAGTGGTCTCAGCCATTCTCAGCATTAAGAATGTAATACTCATATACCAGAATTAGAGTAGTGACTAGTGACGTCAAAGTATAAAATAATTGATCCGCCTCCTGGATATTTAGCTCTAACGCGATGCTCATATTCTATTTTATAGAAGCAGTCTACTTTCACACGTTTTCTCTCAGATAGACGGACTAGACAAATGTTCATTCTAGTATAGATCGACTATATACATATAACCGATCATGTCTAAGTACACAAACTATTATTGGCAAGCTCATTGTTCCGCTGTCTCCCAACTTATTCCCGTCTGTTGTTCAAACTCCGTCACTTTTGCATACAAGCTTTAAATAGCGAATCGATGAGAATTTAAAAGTTAAATGCTTTAACTTGTCTAAACTTTTCTATTATAGTGATTACTTCTGATTACATATGATGGCATATGCGTGTGTGAGGAGGAAAAGCGAGTCAGGAGTTTCAGCCGGAAGTTTTCATTCCTACTTTATAGCGTTTCAATTCAATGCCTCGACTATAGTTTGTACTTTTGTAGCACATCACGTCCATGTGAACTAGCCTTAATTATGGTAAGCTTGGTTGGAAGCTCAGTTGTGTCTACAAAAGAGTAAGGCGTTGAGGCTATGCCCTACACCCGAGCTAATTTCGATTTTTCTTCTCAACGGACATGTGTACAGTGTTTATGGGAAAAGTTGATGGTGTTTTAAGCTAAAAACATGAGTGCAAGTAGAAAAAACCTTGGTCCAAAAAATCCTCCGGGCATACATGTATATCTACACTAGGAAATTTTTGTAATACAATATTTAATAATATGCATTAAGGAGCAGACACGTGGGATGTGCGTAGTCCTAGAAAAGTTCAGAACACAAAGTACATAGTATTTCAAAAACTAAAAACGTGGAAGTAGAATGTATGTAACATTTACAAAGTCCCAAAAACTTGGAAATACAATGTACCTATGTATGTTCAGCATTTACCATGAAGTTGTAGAATCTTAGGAATACAATGTATATTTACGAAGTTTCAAAAACATGGAAGCACAATATGTGTGTAGCACTCCCAGGCTCCACAAACTTGTAAGGTAAATGAATGTACTAGCCCTGAAAGCCCAAAGTGAAGTACGTTTGTAAGTAAGTTCCTACCTTGAGACATTGAGACTGAGCTAGCGGCCAGAAGCGCATTGAGGAGATACTTAATATTTGCCAAGCAGAGGAGACGTGAGGGGCAGGAGGAACATGAAAAAGTTAGATGGTATGTTACAAAGCTATTTTGACCTGATGAAGATAATGAAGAGAATTATTGTAAAGCTCTCTCTCTCTGTTTCTACTATATATGTATAGCCAGTGTAATAAGTAAATATGGCTTAGGTATTAGCACGAAAGCTTCTGAAGTAGCTTTGGGACTTTACTTCCATGAAAACTTTGATAACTTTTGTCTTTTCTGTAGGAATACGCCAAAGGATATACCTTATTCGTATACTAATAAACTAATAATCATGTACCTAGTTAGTCCAGGTAGCCGCATTCCTAGACGTGAGGATAGTTAGGATGCAGAATGAAACCTTGTATGTACGCTAGTTGAATACACAGCTATTTAAGCATACATAGCTATTTATATTGTTAGAATTCCTGCTTACATATCAATATCAGTGTTTATTATATAAATGTGTATATAAGTGTATTTATAGGGCACATCCATACCAACATATTTACGATATAGAGCTACATACCTGCTTATATCAAGGGTGTGTGTATGTATCTTCGAAATCTATTTAAGTGCCAGACTCGCTTTCCCCGAATCCAAATATGAGCATCTAGTCTTGTAACCTGAATTCATTTCCCGTCATTACACTTAACTACATATATCATCATCTCCAGCCACAGTTCTATACGCTCTTAAAGATCGCACCTATATTTTGTCATTTACTCATCGCTACACTTTGAAGATCCCTCCAGCCTGGCGCACCAGTAATAAATGCTATATTACGAAACGGAACTTTTTTATTTAAAGCTCCTCCGCTTGTGCGTTGGTGAAACACTGGAGAAAAGAACATTATTTGTCATTGAGATTAGAAAAGATTTTCCATAAGGAGACCATACCTTCAAGTTTACACATAGATTTTACCATAAGACTGCCATACCTTAAAGTTTACACAAAGATTTTCTGCATAAAGAGGCCAAGCTTTGAAATTTACAATACGGTCTTTCCCTGTAGATCATATCTTAAAATTTCACCAGGATTTTTATATAATCCTACATACATATATATTAAAGTTTCCGGGTTGCTAAAATTTCACCAGGATTTTTGTACAAGAATATAACTTTTAAGTTTCCCAGATAATGAAATTTTGCTGAAAAATTCTTATAATGCATACATAATATTCATGCGTACCTTGAATTTCCTCCAGATTTTTATATATATTGAAATTTCGCCAAGACTTCTCTTTATTATTATATCTTGAGTTCTAGTAAGACTTCTGTATAGAACCCTGTTGAAATTTCGCCAAGTTTTTTATAAATTCCTTGAAATTTTCACCAAATTTTACATGACGAAACCCTCCACATTGCTAGGAAAACTTAAGTTTAGCGAATTTAAGTTTAAAAGCGCAACATACATACTTGATATGTGTTTGCGAAGGGAGTAACGTACTTGTTAATAATTTATTTGGTGATGAATATGTAAACATTAAGGAAGTCTTAGCATGAATAATTGGTAGGTATTACCTATGCTGCTCCCTGCTAGGTCTCTAAATAAAGTTATCAGAAAGAGAGAGATAGTGATTTTGAAGTGTATTTGTGACTCGGAGGACTCCACATGGCCTACAGTGTAGATAATATAGATAGGAGCGGAAGGAAGCAGGATTCAAGCTTAAGAGGATTTTCTTTGAAATTTGACTTGAAGTTTGTAGAATAATAATCATAGGGAATATCAAAATTGAGATGCGTCAGAGAATCCTGTCGTCCCGAAAATATGCATGTTATTATTCTCCCCACACATATATTACACTCGGAGACTTACCTACTTGATATGAATTTACTACTGGAGAGGAAGATTATAGGAGAAAAGCTTGTTCCATCAAATGCAAGGGTTCTAATAGGATGACATCATCTCGAATCGAAATGGTTAGTCAGTTAATTGAACTGCCTCTTGCTATCAAAGTTACGGCTATTGTCGTATTATCGTATTCATATCTACAACCACCGACGCATCCCAAGGAGAACAGGATTACTAATGACACTTTTAGGTTTTTCATCTTTTGATTTCATCACTTCCAATTACCATTTCCTCATGGGTGAAATTGTCCCAAAATTACATCACACAAAATCTTTCATCTAATCAAGTCAAATAAAAATTTCTGGATTTAAGCTGGATTTAATGTTCCTAATCGACTCAGGTGATTTGTCCAGACGTCAACCTGGATTTTAGATTCCGTCGAATTCCCTGTGTCTTTCTAGGATTATTGAATTCCCAACACTTTAAGCATTCCAATTTTGTGGTTTCTAATTCTAATGCCATATTTGAAATTGACAGTTATGTCCACATTACTTCAAGAACTCGCACAAGCAGATTAAACGAGTGCATTAAACAAATTATTTACCTTTTAATGTATTAAAAATTGCTGTTTATCCAAAATGATTTTAACAGCATCAACAAGAATTTGTGTAAACAGAATAAAATTAATTTAAACAGCCAGCAAAAAATATTACTTACGTAAGTAAAAGACAAAGATAAATTGGTGTTAATGGAAGAGGAATAATGTTTAATAGACGGAAAAATTATTTACAGGAGCGAAGATGTAGTAGCTGTGTATAGCTTGTATAGTCGTAATGTTGTCACATGAATTAGCGGGTGGAAAGGAAGGCAAGAAAATGAAAAAGTGTTATGCATTTCCTGCTGAAGAAACAATAAATGTGTCCTTTCTGTATTCCAGTGAGTCTCAAATCACGGTTGCAACAGTACCTGAGGACGAGAGTACTTCCGAATGGGACGAGGCTAACGATGTAGACTCATTAGCAGTCAACTCAGGTGAGTGAGCTCATTATTGAGTATAAATGTCGTGTGTGTTGTAGTTGTCAGGGGGAAAATCAGGGGCGAAATGCTCGTTTCCTGTCGTTTTCATCGTCTGTCACTCAATCATCCTCCTCCTTTCCGGAATAATATCGACCTTTCTCCGTCTAACAGACACATAGCATATGTATGGTTAATTTATTCGGGAGAAACTAACGTACTTTCCCTTTTTTACATCTTTTGTCGTGCTTGACGGCAAGTATTGTCTTTACGGGTGTATAGGTTATCATTATACGTGTGTGTGTATACGTTATCTTGCATGTACTGAAGCATGTAACGTATACACACATAAGCAATAATGTTATTTATATATCCTTACATATTTACTAATATTGCCTTTACATATGCACGACGATGTTGCAGTAACTCCAAGCAATGTTCCTAAAACCTTTTCCTTCCCCGCCAGCCTCACCAAAAAGAAGGAGCGTTCAAGCTCTTTCGGATCAGGGGAAATATATTTTTTCTCTATATACAGGTTGCTTTGTTCAAGTTGCTCCAAGTTGTACACAGTTGAGACAATAAGATATTCAGTTGATACCTATTTCGCAGGAACCTTCTTCCCCTGTTTTCATCTCCCGCTCGAACATATACCTACCATTCTCCATTTATCTTACTCCTTTATCCTTACGTCTGCAGTCACATATGCGTTAAAAGACGATAAAACTATAGGCGTGATGTCTGCTATTATTAAATGTCATATATCATGACATTTAATATTATATTATATACACACAAATGGAGATTTGTGTATATAACAAGGACCACGTCGTTGACAGTTGGAAAATTGGTCTGCATGCTACAAGCGTTATATATTGTTAAGTATGTCAATGTGTTGGATGAAAAAAGAGCTAATCGGAGTGTATTTTATATTTGTATTGATTGTAGGAGAACGAGGCGATAGATCAAATCCAGCTTCACCAACTAATAGGCGACAGCTCCCGAGACTTCCTGTAAGTTCCGTTCGTATTTTCGTTGTATTTATCCCAAATTGATGTTTGTTCTTAGGTCGTTATTTTTGGATGAAAAATCTTCGAAATTTTTGTTCTTTCACAAAATTATAAAAATTGTAGTAAGTACATATATAATTTTTATACTTTCGGCAACATATAATTTTTGTCATTTCGAAAGTATACAATTTTTGTCATTTCGAAAGGATACAATTTCTTCACTTTCAACCTTTTGACGGTCGCCTTTTTTTAAATTATACATACATACATGCAGCAATTCTCTCCGAGGGTTCCGTACCCCAAATAGATTCTTCAAATTACGCCGTCTCTGTGTGTATTATAAGAACATATGTATGGATCATGCACGCATATGTGTTAAGTTTGTTTATAAATCTGAAGTACGTTCTTAATTATATTTGTATACTAACATTTTCAGTTTTATTTTAGAAGGTAATATAAACGCCATTACCATAAACATAGAAATCGATATCGGTTCTCAAGTAACAGTTGGAGTCAAAAATTAACGTTACAAGTCACACCCATTACAATAGCGGCGGACAAGGTTGTGAAGTTTGAGGCGAGGAATTTTACACCTAAGTTTATCTTTACGGGAGTTAATTTCAAAGCTAACTTCTCAAGCTAACAAAGTAGGTTTCTGACGATGAGTGTGGGGTGTACTCATTCCATTTATCGGAAGGTTCACCTTACAACATCTCTCCACTCCAGAGACATATAGTTGGAAACTTCAATGGAACAATTTAGTATAGAAATCCGCAAACTAATTAAAAAAGACAAAGTTCCAGAAATAGCCTTAGCTTGCTGACGTCGGTAAAATACAATGTCGACTTAGCATCTGTACAGATTCGACTAAACTAAGCTTATAAATTTGGCTTATAATGAGAAACCGGACTAGGGCCTTACATACTTGACTTAATGAGCGGCAGCCCCACGTGTCAAAGCTCACTAATTATTACACGTGCGATTTTTACTAAATAGGTACTGCAAATGGTTTTTTGATCATCGGGGAAATTAGAGGGGAAGGAAATCATTGTTTGGAACTAAATTATCGGGAAACTGGAGTTAAATTATTAGAATCAGATAAAGTCAAGTTGGATGTTGGACTATTATATTGACATTTGAACCGAGTTAGTTTTAAATTGCATTGATTTAAGGGCAAATTTGAGTAGTTTTAAGCTGAAATTCAAGTAGAATTTAACGAGATTTAAGTAAAAATCCAAACCGAATTAAGCTGAAATTTAAATCGCAAACTTGAGAATCAAAGTTAAACACGCGACATGAACAAATCGATGCTCCTCGTGTGTAGAACACATGTGAGAGTGGAGTTGAACTTTAGGCATCTAAGCGAAGACCACTTGTTGACATATTAAAGAAGGCTTGTTTTAGTTGTTCGGGTTGTAGTAACTAGTGACCCATTAAATCGTTTTGTCTCCAATAAAGCCTGAAATTAACAACACGCCCATAATGGATGAAACGGGCATAAATAACAGCCCGAGTGGGGTCTTTCGGTAATCTCCGAAAATAATCAGAGATAAAAAATTCAATTTTTTACAACGTCCGCCCCGAAAAATTCAAGTATTATACATAGTATATTACAATGTAGTTATACAATGGAGTGTATTCAATGTTTGTTTGGTTAGATTAGATAGCCTTGAAAATGAAAACAGTATAGCGATAAACAGTTTCATCGTCAGTAAATAACCGAGTACTATATATAGTGCTATTATAGTATAAAGCGGAAGAACAGTAGATTTATATTGGATTAAACTCCTGGAAATGGTCTCTTGCAAATCGATTTTGCAATTGATTTGATTTACTAGCTCCACTCTCCAGGTTGTACGTGATTAGTCTACGTGGTGGGTTTGACTAAAATTCCATATGTCTACCCACTTCAGACCTAACCCGAGTGTACAACATCAACATCTATTTCGGGTTTAGGGCTTAACCGCAGCAGTCCGTATATATTTTATCATGGCTTTAGAGTGTGGATCCTTTAAATGCATTTGGGGTCTTCAAAGCGAACCAAAGATCCAGAGTACCGCGCATAAAGCTAAAATTACTTGTCCATTTAGTTTCACCCTTTCAAAGTTTAATGACACATGTGAAGTTGATCGTTATTTACTTGACTAAACTTTATATTTTAACTTTTTATGCCTAGTATTTATTTTCTAATCATTATAATTTGGGAATCATGATTATTTTGTTTTATCTGCAAAGATTCATTTTAATCACTTCGTTATTTCTACTTTTTCTACAAATAATTTAATATTAATTTGATACAATTTGTTTCGATGTTTTGGGACTTTGACTAATAAATGAGTATAACCTTTAGTTTGTAAAAATAAAAATGCTAATAATACGGAGGTTAACTCTAGAATAAATGATTATAAAGAGAATGAGAAGTTAGAATTTGTCATATGTACATTAAAACAGATCCGAGATCGGATTCAAGAAACTCTTTGGAGTTTGATGACTGTTATAGGGTTTGTTATTTAGGGTTATATAACTTCTTGAAAGTTAAAATCCTGAAAGGTACACATAAGAAGTTATAATATAGTGTAAAAGGAAATAAATTACACTTCAGCAATGTTCGTAAAATGAAGCTATGCATGTACATATGTAAGTAAAACATGTATGGAAAGTTTGTATCGGTGCCTATAACCGATAAAATTCTTGATCTTCGTTAAAAATGTGTTTTTATGTAGAAGCTAAAGTTTTGCTATTTCATCTGTTGTTTACAGCCCGAAGGACGAATTCAACTTCGCCTGTTTCATGATGAAGTGCACAATACGCTGGAAGTAGCTGTGGTAAATATTGCTTTCGGTCAGGAGGATTGTACCACACTGGATCTCAATGATATTATCATTACTCTAAGAATGTAAGACTTTAAAAATCAACTGTCATATTGGATTTGTATATCATATTTCATAGAAGGTATTTTTTAGGTAATGTTTTCTTGAAGACCATGCTGTACGGATCATATAGATATGGAATACTGATCGGTATTCTGTTGAAAATCCTGTTGTTGTGATTATTTTGTTTTAAGATCATGTTATTTTAGATCATATTGTATTACAGATCGTGTTACATTGAAGATTATGTAGTGTTGAAATCCAGCTCAGCTTATTTGTAATGCAATTTATCGAGCCTGTATAGATGCTATCAGAAGTAGACGATATTGTCATTCTCGTGGCTAAAGGAATTTTGATATAAACAATTCCTATGGAGCTAAACAACGCGGTAGGTGAAAAGAAAAGGAATAAGGGAGGAAAGTTAGATTTTTATTAGGCAGCCTCTTTCTCCTTTGCTGGAGCAAGATGTGTATTCAGTCGACTCTGTGTGTGTGAGGGAATCGATGTGCGAGCGCGTGTAGACGCCTTGCAGACTTTTTACGGTGTTACTATATAGGATAGACGAATCCGTCCGACTTGAAACAGCAGATGTGATACTGGTCCGTGAGACGACACTCAAAGAGGTATAATCAAGTTTCAGTGTGAGTGAATTTTCCAAAACAAACAATCAATCACTAGCTAGATGTTCTTGTTTCGTACTTCGAAGCACTGAAGGAAAGTCGAATTCGAAATGCTGCTACACTGGACTGATGGAATATTTCGTAGTTTGGTATAGCACTTTTTATTCAATCTGCATGTAAATCGGTAGGATTTTTCTTATTATAGCAACCTCCGGAAAGGTAAAAACGTATTCTAATATTATATATTAGCATAGGTGAGATTGTTAATGGTATTGTCGATTTTCACCAAACACGTGAAAATGATGTTTAAAGGGATTCCAAGTAAAATACAAAACATCTTGATGAAGGGAAAAGGAGAAATACACGTTGACATATGTAATCACCGAGCTCTGCTTAATTATTTATGATGTTTCTTCGTGCGTGCGAATACCTAAAGGAGAAAATTGTTAATTACCTAGCAGTGCGCGCACTGCTTCTGAATTAGTAGATGGGCTTCTCTCCAATACAATTTAAGTTTTTTCAAATGCTTAGCTGCTTTCAGCCATCCCCTCAGAAATCAAAACAGCACAAGTTTGTTTCGTCGTACAAGTGATAAAAGCAGTATGTAATTTAGTTTTGGAACGACAGCCCAGGTCTGGATTTCGTTTGATTTGCGATGTACAAATAACAACAAAAAGAACGAATCCTTCAAAATACACACTTGTTAATAACTACTGTACCTTTCAAAAAGTAAAATATGGATGGCGGAATAAACCAAAAGCAACTTTGCAAAAAATAAGAAATTAATGCTGGAAGAATATTAGATGAATACTGAATATTATAGGAATAGACTACGTATACAAGAGTTTTGTGTAGATGAAACAGACGGAAGATCGCAAGGGTTACCTCTTGGAGCTTTACTCTACAATTTTTGACCAAGGAGGTATTGCAAGTATTGCGACATGTGTTTTGCAACAAGAAAGAAACTTTGAAAAATATATTAGTAGGATGAGCCTGAGGTGAAACACGTTCGTAGTTTCGTTTGCCAAATATTTATTCACAAGCTAAATAAGTAAGGAAGAAATGGCTAGCTTCTTTAGTAACGTTCTTACTCAGGGGCTAAGAGCTCCAGAGTGTGCCAGAGTATAAAGTAGATCTGTGTATTGGAACAAGAGCAAGTGCTTATGCGATGTTAAAAATTCTTTTTCTTTCCTTTTGTTGACAGAGGGGAAAAGCTGGCAAATACACGTTGGAACCAATGTACACTGTTCACAAAAGTCAGTCCAGAAGATTTGTTTGACTCATGGCTTGTTCTGGAGCTTGTCAAAGGCCCCGATTTCCTCGGTGAGTGTCATGTGGACATGGGGAGAGTTTCCCTCGATGACCGACCGGTTTGGTTTCCATTCTCGTCCAAGGGAAGTTCAAGTCATCGTGGTTCTATCTCTCAAATCACTTCTGGTGGACAGACACCGCCAAGTGCGAGAGAGCTTGCAAGAAGATTACGAATGCGGGGTCTTGCTGCAGGATCTCAGTCCCAATCTGGTATTTTCTCAACATTCTTTCACACTGCTTTATTTGTTTGTCTTATACGTATATAAAGTATATGTATAGGTATATCATTGCTAAACTGGAGCTAATAGTATTCTAAAGTTTACACATATAGTACAAACTTTAAGATACTACTGATGTATAGCTTGAATACAGTACACACACCTTCTGTTTGATTTAATATTAATAATATATGACCAAATGCTTTTCATTACAAATTTAAAATGAGACTCTGCATGTTGCAGAGGAACAAGATGACAGCAGTGGTCAGAGCAGTCCCTGTGCTTCATCTTTACTTCGCCCTGAAGTCGCTTGGGAAGTACTAGGGACTTTAGGTCCTCCTGGGGCGGTTCTTACCTGCCGTTCTGCTCCAACTTCTCGACGAGGAAGTGCACAATCGGATCGAGGAGCAATCGGAATCGATGGTGGACAGGAAGAACGTGGAAGTGCACCTTCTACTCCTGCAATGCCGAGATCCTTGCCACCCTCAAGAAGAGGTTCCTTCGCCATTGCCGTCGAAGAAGTTATTAATCGCAGTAGACGAAGTAAGTCCGTATAACTCAATTACTCCCATTTTTCTCTCCGATTTGATGCCTCAACTCGAGAAACTGGATAGTTTTTGCCTACAATGGAGAATTGGGGATGAAACTGGAGAATTCTACATAGATTAGAGAATTTTGCATACAACTGAAGAATTCTGTATAGTACAACTGGAGTGTTAGGAATCTCGCTATCAGAAATTGTATCTCGACCGAGTTAAATTCGAAGCGTTTAAGTATAATTAAGTCTTAATTTTGTTTTCGAAACAATTTTCACATGGAAATTGGACGAGTTATGGCATAAACCCAGTTATTAAAGTGTTATAGCACTGGTATTTAATTTAAAGACTATCTCTCCCTCCACGGCAGCTCGAATATTCATATTTAATAGAAGTACGAAATGTGGAATGTACAAGATCGGTGGCTCCATGTAGGCTTCCTCTTTGATTCCTCATAGGTTGTTTCTGTATCTTTATAGCAAGGATATTAATTTGGTTTGTTTCTGAACAGCTCTTAAGCCTGCGGAGTAATCTGTAATTGGGAGTCGAGTTTGTGTGTTTACTTGGAAAATATCAGACTTGTTTTGAACATAATTTGTAATTAGGTTTACCTTTTGCCTCTGAGATTATAATGAAGCTGAAAAGCGTCAAGTCTATGAAATAAGATAAATCAAGTTAAAGTTGCTCAAAACTAATATAACAAGATAATTTGATTTTCCTCAACTTAGTTAGAATTTGACGTTTTCTTCCATTCAATTGGTAGGTTGTTAGGCAGTGGAGAAAGCGGTCCTGGGCTAATAGATTTGTTCAGAGCCAGTGCCTCAATGTGAATGTGAATATGTGAGCTTCAGTTTCCCTATACATAGTTCTACTGTAACAAGTTGACATCCACGCGGTGGTGTCTTTATACTTGACTCTCAAAACTGAGTGCTGTACTGGGACTGTGGAAACTATTCAAGAGACTTGGGCTTCACTCCGTCGTCGTCTTCTGTTTTGTCGACTCTTCAAATACGCGGAGTTATAGTGGATAAATTTGATTATGATTAACTACCAACTCCCTTTGCCATACACAAGCCAGAATTTCGCACTTCCCCATTATACTCAGGCACACATTCTAACTTCACCTCGTTTTGCTCGGCTCTTTCAATAAAAGCGAACATTATTTCATCAGGTTTTTAAATTAAAAACAACGCAGACTTAATTTTATCAAGTTTTCCCTACAATCCACTATAATTTTATCAATTTTTATCCAACCCACTATAATTTCATCAACTTTTTCCTCCAATCCACTATGTTTTACCATGTTTTTCGGAGAATCCACTATAATTTTATCATGTTTTCTTTACAATCCGCTATAATTATATCAGCTTTTTTGCCAATCTACAATAATTTTATCATGTGTCCCCAGTTTAATGGGTACTACTATTTATAATGGGTTTCCTGAATTTACTATATTTTTTAGAGTTTATTTTTTATACCTATCCTTTTAATCTACTATAATCATGAATTTTCACCATCTTCATTAATTTTTCAGTTGGGGGAACAGCAAAAATAAATTTTTTTGTATGAAGCCACAGTGAGAAAATTGTTTTAGACACAGCTAATCACTTTGGTTGTTCTTTATTGTGAAAGTCTTCGGATTATGATGGGAAGCGCAGTAGGAGAGTTGGGAATAAAAATTACTCATGCATCATAGCTACATTCAAAAAGGTCAGGTAGGAAGTAAAAGATTGAGTTGAAGAATGTGGATACTTGAAGCTGAACAGGTATAAGAAAATTGTATCGAAATCGAATAGAGAGTGAAATAATGACGAGAAGTGGGGAGAAAAGTGCATACATAGAGAAAGGAGGAAAAAAATCAATACTACTTGTTGTACCCTGTTGCTGCTTCCTTTATGACGTCTACGTGCCTCCTCCTAGTCTTCCCTGCGTTTTATACTCTTTTATAGTTGTAAATAGAGGGAAAAGCGAAGGGAAGTGGGTAAGTGCAAGTATGAATTTATGTGTGTATGTGGGGAATAATGCAATGAAAAGAGGGACTTTGAGGCTTGCCAAATAAAAGGAATGAGAGAAAAAATCGACCTTGTAATCAAATCGAGTTGGGGAAAAGAATAGTGCAAGTGAGTGGATTTAGGAGGCTTTAACATTTTGTGGATGAAATTTTTTTAGGTTCAGTGGCATTTCAGCGCGTACCAGATTTTCTGGGCCGACAACTTCCAGAAATCCCGGATAGTGGTGATAGGCCTGACCCAGCTATGCTTCGAAACAGACGTAACTCTGCTTGGAATCCCCGAGAAGTTGGTTATGATCGACGATCTCAGTTCGAGCGAACTGATTCTCTTCGTGCCATCAACCCCACTAGACGTAAGAAAATATTTTCTTTTACTTTTTATACACACATGATTCCATCGAGTCTCACTCTTTAACGCAAACATATTCATCTTCTAGATCCTTAATCGCAAAGCTTGTGCAAGCATGATTTATTTTTAACCCACCACCAAACTCTTCAAGACCACAGCGGCTTCTCTTCTCGGGCCAACTTCATTGTAACATTTTCTTGTCCAGTGCCCAGCGCAATCAATATTGTTTCATTTCGTTCAGATTTTCCAACTGGCTGCATGCCATATGTCTTTAACACCATCATTGAGTTATAGAGAAAGATCCTGAAATAAAATTTACTTGGTCCATAGAAGCTTTTAGCTGTATACCAATGTAGTTTTATACCTATGTGGGTGGTTTACAGATAATAAATAAAGTCCCAATAACAAATTCCCCAAACAAGTTGGAATTACATTAGTGCAGGGTTCATAAAGGTTTACAAAAATGTAAAGTCATTTGGGATACGTGGAAGTATGCAATTTACTATGGAGTTTGCAACTTATATGTTATTATTTGTACGTTGCAATTTAGTGTTAACACTCGATGAACACACTTGTTTATTTTTGTCTTCGTTTTCCTATTATTTCTCCTGGAAGGAATGGCTGGTTTTTATGTAATGCTTGCTGATTGAACACCCACGAGAAAACATGTTATTTTGGACCTTTTGAGCCCGTATGAATGGTCATGGTTGGTAATGATGTCAATAATGTTTTGTTCTCCTACAGGCACATCTGCTGATTTCCGAGGGGACTTTGGCGACTCGAGAAATCGACAGCGGAAAAGGTACGTTTTACTAATACAAACTTTTTTCTTTTAGTTTTACATATTCGCCAATCAATAAAAGTAAGTATAGGTTGTCTTGCTTAGAATTTACATTTGTGCCCTTCAGTATTTTTATTACAGTTGCAGTTAGAGCACTCCCATGGTTTGCATGAGTCTTGTCTTTACTGGACATGGGCTAACAAGCTTAGGGTTGGACTTTGATTGAAAATGTACAGATATATGGCCTTATTTCTAAGAAGCACCAGCATATCCTTTAAGTTTGCAGACTTTCTCTCCAGTGAATTATTTATATTTCCCTGCTGCGGGAGCCAGAAAACTGGACGCAGTTTAATTCAGTCATTATATAGAATTACAGAAAAGCACAAAAACATTTGTAAGCTGGTGTAACTCCTAATTTCAGTAAGCTCGTTAAGCTATATTGAAAATTGTATATTTGTTTTGCAATTTGTAGCTAAGTGAATGGAGCTGCAGTAGTCATTGGCATCGTTTAAACTCTCAGTAAGTGTGCCGTGTTTCGTAGTAAATTACCGATGCTAACTGAATCAGCAGTGACTTACAAAACTGAATCGTCAGCTAAATGCTTGACTGTAGGACTTCTGTAAAATACTAAATTACGATTATTACTGTAAAATAATAAACTACGACTTTTGCATATTACACAGAAATACTTTTAGGTAACTACAGTATAATGACTACTCCTTGTTTTCCTGTACACATATTTTGCTTTAAATTATAACGGCTATGCTTGTTTTATACAACTGCAGCACGCTGTCCAGGTCCCTGGTATGGTTTCCATTACGGATACAACATGTAATTTTCCCTCCAGGGGTTCTTAATATTGTTGACCTGCTAGAGGGTTTACAGATTTCATGCTGATACCCGTGCTGCTGTACGTGCTATGATAGCGTGCAGTATCGCAAATGACAGTTTACAGATAATTTAGAAAGTTAATAGATTCAAGTGATTTCAAACATAATTCAAGCAATTTATTGAAGTTATTTTGTGTTTAATTGAATTTATTTAACGAATTATGCAAGTTATTTTAAACTTGATTCAAGCTATTTTATACTTGATTCTAGTTACTTTATACTTGATTCAAGCTATTTTATACTTGATTCTAGTTACTTATACTTGATTCTAGTTACTTTATACTTGATTCAAGCTATTTTATACTTGATTCTAGTTACTTTATACTTGATTCTAGTTACTTTATACTTGATTCAAGCTATTTTATACTTGATTCTAGTTACTTTATACTTGATTCAAGCTATTTTATAAACAATTGTAGTAAATTTGGTAAGTACGATTTTCAACATATTTTCCGCGTGATTCAAGGCATTATACACATTCATGAAGTTATTTAAATATTTTTTATACCCTGAAACATGAGTTCAAGCTATTTTAAAGACTTTGATCTAATTTAAGCATTTATTCCAGCGAATTTATATTACAGAAGTTCATACTTGTCATGATATTATTTTACGATGATTCAGTTTTGTTATGCTAATGTAATAGAAAATAATAATAAATAAAACTTTACTGCTGAGGAAGCACTTGCAAAAACCGTTTAACTTGCTGTTCCAGCGTTTACTGCCAAAAGAATAGCATTTTTACTGGGGATTTAAACCATCCCGTAGTCACTTCATGTATATCCGCAGATGCAGTTTGTAGATTAGCCAGGCCGTAGGCTTATTAATGAACGAGCCCTTTCCAGTAGATATAAGTATAAAAAGTATTTTGTATCCAAGTAGTATACTCCTAGATGATGCGTAAAGTTAGTTTTGAGATAAAGGAGCCATAATGTGGGCAGGCTTGGCACGCACTCATCCACATCAAAATTTGTTGTATCAAATGACCCATGTATGGGTCATTTTTGTGCAAGTTAAAATTCACCTCTAGCTATTAAATCTTTATATATATATATATATACATACATAAGTATATAAGGAGTTCACCTTAGTACTTACTTTTGCACATATATTATAAACTTCTCTACAAAACCTTAAAAGTACTTATATAGATGATTCGTCTTGTATGCGTACGGAATCAGAGTATTTAGTGCATGCTATCTAGTTAGAGTTATGAATTACTAGTTTTTTTTTCGAAAAATATTTTAAAATATGATAACGGAAAAAATTTAGGCTTTTGAACATTTGTAGTAGTTTATATAGTTGGTTTGTGCGATTGCATTTTGTTTATCCCAAAAATATTGTATCTGTTGTGTGGACATATGTTTATAGTATGACTCCGTACTATGGAGCGGCAGACGGATCAAAATTTTCTCCTAGATATTTTTGACGCTTCCATTTGTATTACTCAATATGTGGCCTACAATACAAAGACCAGGTACTGTCATCCTCAACGTTTTCGCGTTTACATTTATATATGTAATTAATACAACTTGTTCTCCTCTTCTAACACTGCTACTACTATACACTTTTACCCCTATATATCTATTCTCTCTTTTACAATACTGCACTTGTCGTCCTCTGTCCTAACTTATATACTAATAATAACTCTGTAAGCATAATAATTAACTTGTTCAGTCATGTCTTGTAGCTTCCGCCCTTCTACACTTCTTAACGACAGGGCGCACTTTTACAGCCATGTACTTTCTCTTCTTCTTCCCAGCATCACTATATAATTACTTTTTATTCATATTTGGTATATCTATCTATATAAATATATATATGCACGTCTCATTGTCGCTGTCTTTCTTCCGCCGCCCTCGTTGTAATCTATTTTTGAATGCAGACACTATACTGGGAAATCCGTTTAACGAAAAATAGCTATCTACTTTAAAATTAATTATTCAATGAACGTTCTTAAAATAGACTTAGCACGAAGCTTCCTGAATTATATTTACTATACTTCCTATATACAATGGATAAGTATATGATAAAAAATAGATGGGTATACCATCATAAATTCACCAGCTACTATTTTTACTATTGCTACTATACTCAAATTAATTATGATGGCATATTGACGTCATGTCTCGACATTATAATTTTACCTTCTACGATCCACTTCTAGATTTTTAATTCCACCGCAAATCATTGTCATCAGGGCTTTTGAATTGTGGAGATGTACAGAACAAACCAGGAATGATCTTTTGTTCTGCCACGACTTGTTAGGACTTTTGACCTATATATGAATACTGTATTGTGTTCCCAAATATACGTATATACGTAACTATTATTCTTGTCTTACTTAGTGTGTATGTATTGTGATGTGTTTGCATTCAAACGGATTCATTGACAGGTTTAGGGGCTATATAATCTGAGTTTGCGTTTGAGAGAGAGAGAGAGGACGAAGGAAGTTGCGTTGCCTTTGTTGCACTTTGACGTTGTGTTATATAGACGTTGTTGATACTTGGAAGCATAGAATTAGCCAGGGGAATTATTTCTGGATGACAGAGAGAATTGGTGGAGTAAATTCATGGTAGAAATATCATAGAGGAATTGATTAAAAACCATCCGAGTGTATAGCTATAATGTGTTGGGTAGAAAAGGCACCGAAGGAGTTTACATGGCGTAATCCCGCGGGATTGCCAAGGATCGAAAATACCTACACAACGACAGGACTCTCCTCATCGCTTCATACATTTTCGATGAGGAGCACTTTGTTTAGAAGGAAGAAACAGAATGAGAGAGAGAGCAAAAGGAGAAATAGAGAGTGAGCTAGACAAGAAATATGGAGGGCAAGAGAAGAAATGAGAGCCTGCAAATATAAAGATAACTAGAGAAGGAATAGCGTGAGGCGTGAGCAAGAAAAGAAATGTGTAGAGACAGAGAGAGCGCGCGAATAAGAAATGTTTGTAGGGAGAGTGCGAATAAGAAATGTTTGTAGAGAGAGTGCGAATAAGAAATGTAGAACGAGAGAGAGAGAGCATGAAAATAAAGAGAGGGGGAGAATAAGAGAAGAGAGCAGGGCCATGCGGAAAGTTGAGAAAAATGAAAAGGAAAGCATGAAGAAATAGTATATGATAAAGTGATACGGAGGACGGAGACAAGAGCAGAGTCGCCTCCGGTTCCAAAATTGTTTCACTTTTACTAGCACTAACTCCCTTTGAGCCTTTCCTTTGTCTCTCTTGTTTCTCATCAGCCTCTCTCACACGTTCACGACCAACACACAATTTCAACTGTGGAGAATGTACATGAACCTGAATTTATTCATCTGATTGCCCTCGCTCAACGAGCGGTGCATCTCCATACGTCTAACAATATTTCCTTTCATCTTTGTGCATAGAGCTAAAATGCTGATACAACAGAAGTAGCTACTTGATTTGAAACCGGGTATAGTAGTTACCTGATTTGAAACAGAATGTAGTTATCGTATTTGATATAGCGTGGTTATAGCTACTTACCGTATAGGTTGACATACAGGAGAGAATCAATATTTTCAATCTTTTTATAAGTATTAAATTTAAACTTGTATGCTGCCAATAGTATGCCGACATTTATGCGTAAGAAAGATGTAAAAGATGATATCGTGTTTTTGGTGACACGAAACGCGCCATACATTTTGAGTGTTGATATGTAACGTTGTATACGCCGATCCATTACATTATGTAAGCGTTTCTGCGTGTGTATGTCGCAAGAAAATATGTACGCAAATGCGATAGATGCATTTACTACGTCTATTCAAACTGAAGCATCACTGCTTTCATTCGAAAAGAAGCATTACTGCATGTATTCGGAATAGTAACATTTATGATCCAGACGTCGTATAACTTGTTGAAATATCAATTGCATAAGAATCTGCGAAGGATCAACCTGTTGTTGTGGGATATTATGTGAGAATCTGTGTAGAATCCTTGCCAACTCTATGAAGTTGTTTGTTCAGAGATATAAAAGAAGAGGAGTAATAGGGAGGGAATTTTTCATGTTTGTGTACAGATCTTTAGCCTGTGGGATGTAGGGCTTAAGGACAAATCTTACTTACATCTAATGGTATTCCCCCTATTATCTTTTTTTCCATGGCCATTAAAATTAAGAGGTTGACAAAGATGTTGAAGGGGCTAATTCATAGGTGGCTTTTATTGTGAAATTTTGATGGAAAGATCCTTACAAGGTATAGTGGTATTGAAGCGAAAGGGAGGATCGGTGTTGTGGCCTGAAAACTTATATGGAGAGATACTTAGAAACTTGGATCTTACGGAGGAAGCAAGGGGAGTGTAGAGGAGAGGACCTAATGGGATTGTCCTGATTCAAAAATCTTATTTTGGCGGAGCTTTAAGGTTTCTCCTGCTGGGATGATGACAATGCAACCGTAGATTCAATTTTAAAAGAGCTCATTATTTCATTAGGTTCGGACAGGCCATATGGAGAGAACTCCCGGGAAGGGAGTGAAAGTACGACATAATAAGACGATAATGCCCTCCTTGTACCTTCTATTATTTCCCTTCCCCGTCTATACTCTTCCCCTTCCTCTTCTATACTCTCTCCCTATACGTATGTACCTGTATACATAAGTGCTATAACCGTTTTGTTATCTCGAAATGTGGCCGGGTATAATTTTTGCCACCACCAGCACTGAACAATGTTCTGAATTTATAGAGGTATATTTTTATATAGTCACACCTTCATGTAGTGACATCTTTCTCAAGACTAGCTCTACGTATTCCACCTTATATAAGTACATAGTAGTTTCACATAGACTTCCTCGACCTGTATGTTTAAACATGGGATTTCTTTACCTGCATAGTTCCACAGCTTATATCACATCTCTATAATTATAGCTAGCCAAAGCAGCAAAGTCTTTAAAAGCAGTTGTGGCCTGGTCCCGCTTTCCATATTGCACTTGTCGCTCGCCGTCCTTTCCGTAAAATGGGCAAGTGTGAGGAGATGGAGAAAGAAAATTTAGATTCTTTTACATTGCCCTTTAATGACTTACCTCCTCTTCCCCCAATTCTCCAAAGAGTATCATATGACCATTAAGAAAGCGTTAAAGACTTGTTCACACACTTTTGGAATACGAAATTGCATTTTTAAGACCCAGGCTCTATACCTTTTTTGCACATATTTTTATATACACCCCAGCGTTGACACTATAATTTCTTAAGACTTCATACTTTGTACTGTGGGGAGACTGCCCTTGTACCAAATAGAGCTCGTTTTTTTCGTAGAGGTTAATTACGTACATAACAATTTACGACGAGAATTGAGGTTTCTAATGAAGTGGAATATATCAATTTACCACGAATAATATAGTATACAATTAATTAGAATACATCAATTATCTAATTTTGATAGCCCAGAACACATCAATTAAGCTATTCTGATAATCTAAAATTCATCAATTCTGATAGCCTAAAATTCATCAATTCTGATAACCTAAAATTCATCAATTCTGATAACCTAAAATTCACCAAGTCTGATAACTTAAAATTCATCAATGCTGATAACCTAAAATTGACCAATTAACTTATTCTGATAACCTAAAATATACCAATTATCTATTTTTAATTAATTACAAAACGTGAAAAATTTTAAATGAAAATCAAAAACACTACATTCCTTTATCAAGTATTTTAAAAAACATCATTCAGGCTTGGCTTGTCGTCCGTGTGGTACTTTCAAAAACTGTGCAGACAGAAATGGTGTTGCTTTAAACGTTTCAAGCTTCGTGTGATTAAATAATTGTCCAGAATGTGGTTTTGCCGTTTATCGGTGTGGCGGTCTGTCGTTGTTAGTAAAAGCTAAAACCTCATTGGTGTGTCGTTGTATTTGTTGCGCTTATAATAACATGAGGATTTGTGATTGTGTTCCTCTCTTTAAAACCAAACTCATGACGGTCTGTCACTGCGTGTTTCGTGCATAAAATAAATACCTCAAGTCTGTTAATATGTGTCCTGGGCTTAAAACCAAAACCTAAGGTGTGTCATTGTGTCCCGCATTTGAAACCATAACCCCCTGAAGGTGTATCATGGTGATCCGCAAGCCCCAAAACTGACCTGCATTTTCCTTTTCATGTTTGAAATGAATCCGTTGTTGCTGGAATAAATCTACTGGTTCATTTCTTGCTGTGGTATTTTTAATACTTGGATGTTAATGTTGGTCCCCAAGGATCTATGTTTTATTACGTGATTTGTGTGAATATATCTTTACAATATTAATGTGGATGTGTGATTACATTTTACTAATGTTTATGTGCCCATTAATAACTAAAAACTGGTTCAGTGACTATTAAACGCAACAAAACTAACTTGCCTCATTACTAACTTTTGCCAGTCTATAATACTAAATGCTTTCCATATATTTTGGAATACTAAATATTTTTTAAAGTAGTAGTTTGTCTTGATTATTAACACTATAATAATAAGGTTGCACTGCCGACAGCCAAGCCCAACGAAGTGTGAACTAATTGAATTGAATTGATTGTTGACAGTGGAGAGCCCGAGGATAACTGGAGACAGATGCCACCTTCGTGGGCTCCCCGAGAATGAGGTTAGCGAAATGTTAATAAAAATTGAGAAGACAAGGAATGACAAAAGACCAGAAGAGGCGGAAAGGCCCTCATTCTTCACTCCCTCATCATCCACACCAAAAATACCTACACTCTCTGCCATAATCTTGATACCGGATTTCTTCATCATTCTCTCTTTCATGCTGACCATATTCCCAAATTTTTCAACCTCATTTATTCCCAATGTTCAGCGCTGGTATAGCGCTTCTATACACCTCTATTTATGAATATTGTAATAAGCTATTTGTGAATATTCGACAACTATTTTGGGAATATTCTAAGTTATTTTGTGAATATTCTACAACTAAACGTATAGATAGTGCAAACTTACCTATGAATATTCCCCTAAACTAAGCAAGAACCATCTGAAACTATTACATTGCCTTTCTAATACCCTCTCAGCAATTTTTACCTACCAAGACTAATATTGATCTCCTTATCACGGCTGTATTTCTACTAATGTTCAGACTATGAAAAATTCAATCCGTAATTTGTACACAAATCACAGAACTTAACTTCGAATTCTCTATATTAATCCTAGATGCTATAGTATTGACATATCCGTAACAATGTTGCATATCTGGTTCAAGACTTGTCACAGATATTCAAACACCGCGTACATATCCTTATAGAGCATGTCCTTTGTATACCTTGATTTTTTTCAAAATTGAAATCAACTCGTAATTTACCTCAGATTTGTATTATTGGTGAAAGTTTCCTTTTTATTAATTTTTTAAAAATATTGTTACCCGAAATTTTAATTATTGACGTTGAGGTAATATTTAATTATTTTAGACAGGATAAGTGGTGATTAAAGGTACGTTAAGAGGCGCCACAATGTTTAATAATTGACGTTAAGTTAAGATTAAATTATGGAAACGACCTTACGATTTAATTACTGAATTACCGTATATACTTCATTTTATATTATGTACCTTAAATTTTGTCGGTGGTTGAGTTTCAGTTACCTACGTACGTTTAGTAGCAAAAGTTTATCCGTTTGAAAGCACGGTTGAGTTCAAAGCAAGATTGAAGAGATCAGATCGTTTATGTGAAGAGAGGCGAATGAATTTAATTAACTGATACTACTTATTAATTACTGTGTTATGCCCCTCAAATTAGCTCCGAGGTGCTTAATGCTCCTTAGTAATTCCTGTTAGTTTCCACTACATTTGCAGGGTTCATGTGTAATCAAGGAAGAATTTTCTTTGTAATAAAGGCGAAATTTCCCTTGTAATGAAGGCAGAATACTTTCCTTGCAAGGCCAGGATATCTCTTGTAATAAAGGTAGGATCTTGTTGCTTGTAATGAAAAGAGAGTCTTCGGTGTATAATGAAAGTAGAATTTGTCTTGTAATAATGGAAGCAGGATTTCCCACAGTCATATTTTCTCTTGTAGCGAAAGTAGAATTTCCCTTACTAACATTTCTCTTGTAGCATTTCCCTTGGTAAAATTCTCGTGCAGTGGAAGCGAAATTTCCCTTTTAGTAAAATTCTCGTGCAGCAGAATTTCCCTCAATGTAAAATTTCTCTGGATGCCCTTGCAAAGAAAGTAGAATGTCCGTGAAACTCAAAGCAAAATTCAGTAATGAAGGTAGCAGAAAAGTCAGAAATTTTCTTATCAGCAACTTGATATTTAATGCAGTGGGAAGGAGAAGAAGACTTGAAGATGAAAAGCTTGTATAGATAGTAATGAAGAGTTTACAGTTGAGTTAAAGGACCTAAATGGTGGTGTGGGTATCTCTGCCGGTTGGACCTACATTTTCGAATCTGAGTTATACAGCAAATACGATTATATACATTATCGGACGAAGGGAGGTAAAACATTTTATACACGGGATGATTATAAGGTGGCATGGGGCGTAGTGGTATTTTGAATGGATGTTTCCGTACTGTCAGAGTAGGAAGGATTTATGAGTGAGTGTGTAAACTATGGGAAGATGTGGGAAAGGTGGGAATACATTTGACGTGTAGTTAATTAATTCTTTAATTAAGTACTAACTGTAAACATTTATGCGTTAAAAGTTTCTATGGCGTGTGCATACTACTTTAGTATGTCATCATCCCCCATCCCGTCTGTCCTTCCACATCAGTGAGAGTAATTGTACGAATGTACAGATATAAATACTATATATACATATCTAATATATGTATTTATGGAATGTATGTAAATACAGTGTACATATGTACGCTGTGAGCTTAAGGAGCTGTAGGAACCATACTATACTACACAATCTGCACTCCTATTTTATCCTCCAGCAGCCCTGAGCTATTCACACAGTAACTGCAAGAAGGTATATCATATGTATGGGCCGCCCATCACTCTCCTCATCGTCAGACAATTCCCAAACTTGTAGCCGCGCTCCCAAAAGACACTCTTCCCCTTGTGAACTGCCAGCAAGGTAAGTAACTTTTACTCTTATGTCAGCTATTTCAATGGGCGGGACTCTCAGCATCCATTTCTAGTTCTTCTTTTTACCATTTGCGGTCACAACGTTGACTGTCGCAAGGAGTTAATTCACCGTCACCGAGCATTTCTCAATACACAACAGTCGTCGTCAGGCTCTGAATTTAATAAATAACAATCACATGCCTAGGACATGAATTTAATACGCTGCTGTCGTAAGGCATTAATAAAAATGGGTATCATCACAACTATCGACTCGCAAGACATCAATACAAAACCCTACAAGGCATTACGTCAATCAATCACGATATAAAGTACCTGTTAGGAACTTCCGTAAAAGAAACTTATACAGATAGCACATCTCTTTTGTAAAGTATTTCGGCTAATAGTTTGCTCTTTGCTATATACATAATGGCATACACTCCGTTTATAGAGCTATTATAATATTGATAATAGAAAATGCAGAGGCAAACGAGAATAAAAGGAAAAGAGAAGGAATTTCGGAGCCGTAAAGAGGCATTGGAATTTATTAAAGCAAGAATAGTTTGTGCATGAGAAATTCGCAGATATTGCGTAAGTCGATGCGATGCATCTTCCTTTTGTATTAAGTTGCTTTTACTTCGAATAAAAGCTTGATATTCAAACAATAAGCGTGATATAACGCCGAGCTCCTCCGTGTATCTTTTCAACTTATTTGATGGGGAAAGTTTGATGAAGTTGTTGGTTTCAGTAGAAATAAGTGGGCTTTCTTGTGGAGCGCACTGTAATTATGCGTTATAATGTGCTGCGAATTTAATGTGTGTGCTATGAATTTATTCATGGCATGGATGCACTGCGAACACTAATAATTTACATAGATACTCCAATTTTATTATTTAAATATCCGAAGTTACACATAATTTACGTACTCAAATTTACACTTATAATTTACATACTCGAATTCATACCTATGCATTATTTATATGCTGCAAATTTACACTTATAATTTATATGCAGTAAAGCCACACTTATTTATATGCAGCAAATTTACACTTAGACTTTATATACTGCGAAATGGGATGCATGGAGAAAAGGTGGAATTTCCATCCACGAAATATTATTGTGTTATGGTCATATGGTAGAGCCGGAGTTGAGTTTAAGCTCTGAAGTTTAAGTTTTGCTCATTGAATCAGTGTGAGTTATCGAAGAGAGCACAGCAACTTTCCTCAATTTATATCGCATTTTAATCAATCGTTCAAGGTTATAAATACAAGCCATAATGTGTATTAATATTTTGGGAGAGGTTTTTTAACGATGTTTTCGCTTCCTTTGGTATATCCAAGTACAAATACATGCTTATAAATTTTTTAAGATTTTTCTGATATCCCATTGACCATTATGTCCGGATTGTTGTCGAAATCCCAGAGAAGTAGGCAAGCTCTTGGGGTTACAAACGACGTAGACAGCAATCTTAAAACAACTTGAAAACGATATAACAGATGCTTGAAAACAGTGAGAAACGGCTTCGTGTAATATATTTTGTATGAAAATAAATGAAGACAAATGAAGAAACGAGCAATTTGTCATACTGTCATCTTTATGTGGAGGATAAACTTGCTCGATAACGAACTTCTTTCTGCAGTTTACCGTATCATAAATACGCGTTAAAAAATTGACAGCAGCTGTGTCTTTTTCCAGAACCAGGAGCTTTTAAAATCGCAGGATTTACCATGAAAAGGATTAATTCAAAACTCCAATTTAATTGACAGGATTGTATCTATGATTAGGTTTTCGTTAGTTGTGAAAATTTGGCGCACTTTACAAATTGTGGTTGTGAAAAATTGAATTTTTTCAAATGCGCAAAACAACTTTAAGCATAGTGAGAAACAATGAAGGATTTAAAGTGGAAAAGTCTAACAAAAAATGTCATTAATTATTGTGATTTCTGTGGTGTATTTCTTCATACTAAACATTCTAAATAGAATTATTCTTTAACTTTTAAATAATTAAAATGATCTTTCAATGGCTTAAGTATATAGTTGTGATGTGCTCTAGAAAACTTAAACAAGTCAATAAGCTGTAGAAGTAAGAAGCTGAGATGCTTATTTCTATAAAAGGAAGCACTTTTGAGGTACAAAACTGGGGATATTCTCTTGTAGTTTTTGCATGGGGTATCAACAATCAAATATATGTATTAGTCGTAAGTTTAATTCGGACGCATGGTGTCACAATTATATATTATCGTCATTTACGATAATAAAATATTGTAATTTATTATTATTGTACTTAACTTAAACAAATTGATGTATGTACATCACATAATTATTTTTAGGTCATAAGTAGTTTGAGGATAAAAAAATTTTTAGGTATAAAGAACCTTTAAGTTCCGAGCATTATTAAAATCGATGTAAAATTATAAACTATAACAACTCCCACAATTTGAAAATCTCTAAATGTCCTCCTTTATTTCCACTGAAATGAAAACCAGTCGATTGGATGAAGCAGGCGGTTTAAAAGATAAAAGACCCAATAATTATGTGGATGTTGACTCTGTGAGAAGTAAATTCATGGTGTGAGTTGGTCTTGTGTAGGCTCGTCACTTTATGAGAATGAGAGCTTTCACTCGAGCATCATTATGGAAGTGTCAGGATGAGAATCAAATGCACTTTATCATCCTTGTTTCTAGTATAACGGTAAGTACGCAGAGAAATAACTATGTATAGCTAGGCGTGTAGAGTTTGTATTACAGACACTGAAATAATATAGTGAAGTGTCGTGTATGATGGCAATGCTAAAACTTTCTCCTATGTTAGTAGAAGTATATACTAAAAGCATAAGCTGGAAGTATAGGTATAAGTATGAACCTGAAGTGTATACTACATGTATAAGCTTGAAGTATATACTAGAAGTATAAGCTTGCGAAGTATATACTAGAAGTATAAGCTTGAAGTATATACTAGAAGTATAGTCTAGAACTTTATATTAGAAGTATATACTGTAAGTATATGCTATGTAATAGGGTGTCCCTGTGATAATTAAATGACGAGCGATTTTCAACCGAGCTTTTATCTCCGAACTTGGCTTCCACGGAAGGATTGAGTGGTAGGAAGTGAAGAAATTATTATTAGACTGGATGTGGTGTGGAAGTTAAAGAACTATGAGTGGTTGAGTGGCAATTATCCACTAATGTATAATTATTTTCAAGATTTCATTCCTACGCACTTCATATCCAGTCTCTTTTTTTGAATTTCATCGATTGTTTTAATGGTTTCCCATTTGCTCTGGACTTTCAAAACTTGCTTTGGACTTGGACATGTTCGGGAAAATGGGTGTTCAATTGGTTGGTTTTCTTTAATTCAATGAAATGTGTTACGACTAACATACCTTGGTTTGAATGACTAAAATAACAATTTTTGACTCACTGAAAGAATGTTTGACTTGACTGAAATGCCTTGTTTTTCGACTGAAATCCTGTGTTTTGCTTGACTGAAATAATGTTTAGCTTATCAGAAATGGCGTTTTTTGCCCGACAGCCCACAAGGCTTGACGTGGATCCAGGAATGGATTTTGTGTCCAGTAGGACACTCCAATAGTGCAAATAAAAGTAGAAAAAAATTAAAGGAGGATAATGATAGAAAACGAAAAGGCAGATAGGGTGTTAAGTATATAGCTTCTTTGCCTTTTTCCTCGTGACTGAGAAGCTGAAAGATCAAACCAATTGATTTTCACCGTCTATTGTATTGACTCACCTTCAGTCAAGTTTAGTGAAGAGTTCTCTTTCATTTCCAATTCTCACTTGATGTCTGCAGAGGGAGAGAGAGAGAGAGTTGAGTTCTGTCCTCCCCTATTCTCTTATTCGTCTTTCAACATTTCCGGTCGTCTTCTTCATACAACGCTGACTTCCCTTTTCCTTACATCTTCTTCCCTTTATTGGGCAATAGGAGCGCCAGGGCTGAGACTCTTGTATTCACTTGATCAGTTGAAGGCTCATGTTCGTCCTGTCGATCCTTTATTTGCTATCATTGTGCTCTTTTAAGAACTTTGCTCTCCCTTTATTCTTTGTCTTTCTGCGAATTTTGTCGTTTCGGAATCAAAATAGAGGCTTTGATTTTCATTAGGCAGATTTACATTTTATAGGAATCCCAATGGATTTGTAACGGCGATTCCAGCCTGCGTAGTTTCGAAACTTTTTTTCTAGTTTTTTGACTATGCATTTTATTTGCAATGCTCTTAATAGATTTCCTTTGCATGAAAATTTTATTTTACATCCCTTTTAAAGGATTTCATTAAAAAAACTAGAAGTTTGCAGGATTTAGAAACTTCGCGAAACTTAAAATCTTAAATTAAATGCGAAGCTAAAAGTACAAGAATTCTGAAAGAATTTGAATTTTTCTTCTGAAAGAACACATATTCATTTCCTAGAGTCTTGTGTATCTTTGTTAATGGACATTTGCTTATTAAAAGCTTCAAATTTTTCGACGAACGAACTTAAAACATTATGGGAGCGTCCTGAAAATATTAAGATGAGCTCCTGGAAATATTAAACTAAAAGGGAAATATGTTGCCTATTGAGTAGCACGGTATTATTATAATATCCAGGTTCATTTACAAGCAACAGGGAAAAATTAGGCTGTTGGTGAAAGACGTGACTGGTAGGGGACTTCGTGAATATTTTAGGACCTGTGTGCTGGAGATGGCACACAAGTAATTCATAATGCACCCGTGTGTTCCTCAAGGCAGTAAGTGTATTGACGTCGAAGATGGAGACTGGGTTATTTTGTCTTCATAATTCTGCTGTTGTGAAGGAGTTGTAGTGTGCTCGATGAAAGTTAATGTTCGAGGATGGTGTTTATTATATTATTAGTTTTTGCAGTTCGTTATATTAATTTGTATGTGTTCACTATGTTAATTTGTATATGTTCACTACGTTAATTTGTATGTGCTCACTATGTTACTTTTCTATCTTGATCATATTCATTCCTAAGTTCTTATGCTATATTATTTCATATACATTTTTGTACATATTGATGACATAAAGTCCTATTGATTATATTAGTCATTAGGGAGATCATTATTATAGGATTTCCTACTTGATTACAGCAGTTTAAAAAATTACAGGCAAGATGGATTTTATAGCGAAAGAGGATTGCGTTCGTTTGATCAATAGTCCATAATAGGTTTTTTGCCCGAAAAAGTTGCTCCTTCCCGGGACTTCTAAGGCTCTCGTCTCAGCGCTCTGCTTGTTGTTTCCATCTCTCAATAGAATTAACATAGCGTGTATAATCTCCGGCCACGGCTTTGATCATCGAGCAATTATTTTAACTACTTGTCATTGATCTACTTATTCCTTCTCCCAGTCTCTTCTTCAGGCCTTTCATCATCAAAAGTCCAAATTAGTTCGACGAAGGTAAAGATTATAGTCGCTTTGGTAGGGATGCCACGCACGTCTTTGACAATTACGTACATCTTTATAATGATGTGCATACTTGGCTAATTATATAGTCATATTGAAAAGTACGTTCATATATCTACATATACGTATGTATATGCCCTGAAATTCACGTATCTACGTACGGAGAATTATATAATTACATACATGGATAATTATTATTGAACGTTTCATTGGAAGAGAGAAAATAATTCCGAGACCATCTTGTGTTATTTCGTTCTCTTCTTCCTTTCTGTCAGCGGTTAAATAAGTCCTTGAGAACAGATACTTAATTTGTAAGCTTTAGATAAATTTCCCTAATTTAGAACCTGCGAGGGAGCTATTTAATTTGAGGAATTTTATTGTCCCCAGCTCTAATTTTGCAGGAGGGCTAATGATGCTTTTGAAAAATCATAGATCTTTTATCATCTTCTTTTAATGATGCTCTTGGTTCTGTAAAATTATAATAATTCTGTGAAAAGTTTTGTGGAGGCTTTCATCCTTTTAAAAGCTTTATTTGCTAATTCCTTTTATGAAGTTATTGGCTCTGATGTAGAATGTGAGATATCTTATAGTAGGAGATGGGATGTAATATGTGGAAGGTGGCAGCGCCCGATGGAAAGTGGCATCTAATATCTGCTGGTAGAAAGGAATCTAATACCATATGTAAGGAAATACATACGAGTTGGAAACTAATATCCAATGGAAGAGAATGCAAGGGAATATAGAATGCCTATCTATGACTTCTATTTATAAGCACAATAGCCGTCTCAAAAGACAGGACGCTGACGTAAACACTCATCGTTGGTTTGGGCTTGTTTGCCCATACACTTCAATTTTAACGCCCACATCCGAATATTCTCACAGTTGTTACACCGTTATTATTATTGTATGTATCTTTTATACATGCACAAAGTATTCGGAGCTACCTAAATTGATTACTTATACAACCTCTGAATTGACTCAAGTGTACGTATATAGTTGAATTGATTTCCGCAGAACTGACAAGTTCAAAGATGAGTGAATGTGATTGATATGAAAAGGTCCAATTACTGCTCCAGTTCAGAACTTTCATTTACATAGGTGTTGCAAACAGATTGCTTTCAGTTCCACTAAAATTCGATTGCTTCCAGCTAGGTACACTATACATAACGCAAGGTTTGTACGTTTGATTTATTTATTTATGTTGAAATTATTATTGCTTCAGATCTAATGAGAAGCTAGAAAGATATGCGTTTGTTGCATGTAATTTGTTTACTGCATTTACTCTGAAAATTCTAATGCATGATTTTAGGTTTGGAAATAAATTCCGAAGGTTGTTTTGACTTTTTTAATCTATTATTTTCTATTATTTTAGGTTACATTTTGAAGTATTTTAGGGTTTTAGATTCGCTTTACACGATTTCTTCATGATTTCAGTTTTTGCAGTTTTGCATGATTATGGTTCACATTTGAATGTTTTTAGATTTTAAATTCCTTCCAAATAATTACTTCTATTTGATTATCACTATTATCAAATATACTTTCTGTCTCTCTTATTACTCTCAAGGCTTATATGATCACATGCGTTACTTGATTTTATCATCTTGAACCCCTGAAGGTCTTCCGACTATTAATTCCAATGATTTTAGCTGTTAACGGATGTCGGTGAGATCTTCGAGAATTCCTGATGATCAAGGATTGACATAGTAAATGAAAATGTTACTAAACTTGAATACTTATTGAAGTATCATTCCATTAGAATTTGGAGTAAAAAGTGTAAAAAAAAGTATTTAAATGACTTGCAAAGTGGATTGTAAAAGCGCTGCACATGATTAAATGCGTTGGATGTAAGTAATGTAAGACGGTAAAGAGGAGGACGTAATACGCTAAGGATGAATATAAAAGAGGGCTAAAATGATCTTCAAAGAGGACTTTTTACGGCTGAAGTATCCCTATGTGTGACTTCATATAACTGGAGTATACACTTGTATAAGAAAACGATATGGGGAAGAGCATGTCCGAAGTTATTTGGTGTGTGATACTGCCATATGAAATTTGGTATATATACAATAGCATGGTGGGCTGTCCAGCAGAAGCTTGACATTCATTGTTATTTAGGTAAATGTGCGATGAGGGACTCAGTCATAAATAACGCAACTTTCTCATCCGTCACCATGTGTCCCGGAGGACAAGTTAAGCTTGGAGTTAGTCACACTCCGAGGATAATCCAAATACTCTATCTATAACTTGAGTGTACTTTATGTCCAGCATATAGCTCATGGTCTCCCGTAACTTGAGTAGCTAACTAGTCCGGATTAGATAGACACTCCCGGTCCTCATAATGCTTACCATTTATTTTATACGCACGCAGTCCGAGAAAGTCCTCACGTTAGGACTTCTCCGAATTTTGCTTCTTTGACAGCAGGAGTTACACTTGAATGAACTGAAATGGCGTGCTATACTTGCTAAAAATATTCTCCTGCTTGGATTTAAAAGTGCTGGCAATTAAAAAAATCTTGTTTAATACATATTTTACTTATGCACTGCTAATTTTTATCTTTAATTTGTTTTATGTAGAGAAATTGATGCATATTAGTTTATTATTTAAAATACGATTTTAACATTTACAATAATTAATATTGAACGATTAGCAGAAGAAAATTAAAATGTAATTAAAACTAACTTAGAAATACCACAATAAATTTAATTGAAATCAATATAATTAATAAAAATTTAATTAAAGAACAATTCATTACTGTACAACCGAAATATACAATGGTAAACATAGTCACAGTAAGTATATAAAATCTTTGCTGAATGCTTCAAATTGCGGTAGAAGATACAAAATTCATACAGAAAGCGAAAAAAGGACGAAGACAGCATTTCATCCAGCAATTTTAACGGAGAGGAAAGGCTTTAAAGGAAAGTGTATAAGTTGTAAAATACTCGAGACTGGGTCTGAAATATCTGGTGAAAAAACTTCTACTTAACTTGCGCGTGTGGAAATGTCGATTGTAGAAAGTATGACGATTACCTGTAATTTACCTGGGGGAAAGTTGCGAGAATTCTGGGCAGGCAGAAGGTTTTTTTTTCTCGGGTGAGTGTGTATAAGAAAAAAGAGGAAGATGAAGAGTTTGGATGGTCGCTCTGGTGGCCTAATCTTGGTCGTCCAGGGGAAGATGGGAAGAAATGAGGAGTAGGTTTAAGGAATTGAAATGGAATTTCCCTTGACTTTTCATCCATCCATCCTGGATGACTTCCTTCCTTTCTCTCAATATGCTCCTCTGGCTTGTGTCTTCCCAGATGTAGTTGTGAAGACTCCTCATAGTTTTCGTCCCTTTCACTCTTTTCTTTCCTTCGATCCACTCTGGGAAAAATTGTCAACTTCAGAGCGCTGTCTCCTGTGCTCCTGAAATTTTCTCCAACATTTTACCAAACTATAGGAGAGGCACACCCTTTAGGATTGAAGGTTGTAGCATCATTTCTCAAAGCATCATTCCACAATCTTTATGTCGATTACCTGGAATCGTTCCTCGAAATGTAGACAAGTATTCAAAGGCATTACAAAGAAAAGCTTCTACTTTCTTTTCCTTATTCCCTCTGTCTCCTCTCCCTCTTCCCATTCCTCTAGGGAATTTGCTGTAGCTAATAATCGAATAGCATTCTATTATCTGTGAATAGACGAGTAGATTTTTCCCTTTACACACACTCCGCAGACAGACAGGAGTGCTGCATTATCATCAAAAGTATATGGAGAATAAAATTCCATTCTTTTTACCCCTCGAAATACCGTCTTGGGTTCTCGGGCTTTAGACGCGCATACTTTTGCTGTCTTGTATTTATCTCCATAGTCTCCGCATGTATCAAGCATTAACAGGAAGTTCTGAATAGAAAATTTATTCTCTTCGAGAAATAGCTCGGAATTCTTTGCAGAAGACAGTGCAGACTGTAGAATTAATGAAAATCATTATATTTGGGGAAATAATAATTATTTTACTAATTTCGGTTTTGTTATGAAGGATTATTTTAACATTTATTCTTGCGCAATTTATTTGCTAATGATTACCAATACGAAAAAGTTTGCGTTGCTCTGTCGTCCGGCAAGCCCGACGATCATATCAGTTGTAAAGAGTAAAATCTATCGTTTATACTGTGGAAATATATTAAACATATCGTTTACGCCATCCATCCACGAGAAGTAACGGCAAGACGAGAAACAGAGTTGTTGGTGGAAGTTGCTAGAAAAAGAGGAAATTTTGCGGAAATTTTCTGCTAAACCAAGCATAAATAACATTGCTCCTTGGGACCCAAAAAGTCCAAATAACTTTGAGCGTTTAATTTTGAAACAAAAGCAACTTTTCGGTTATAAATCCCCTTATGCACTTCATATCTACACTAGAAGTTAATTTTTTGGGCTAGTGTTTTTTCTAAAAGCTGTGTTGTAACTATAGTCGGTCTACTTTGGAGGAGTTTATTCATTTGTTGTAACTCCGTATGTAAAAGTATATCTGTATGTAAAAGTATATCTGTATGTTGTACGCGATCTTTTTCTAGTACATATATATTGTACGAAGAATTATTTCAGCGTAGACAATCATCCTTCGTCAAAAGTATCTGTGAGCTGGTTTAGTGTATTACATATGCCTGGGTTTATATACATATTACTTTTTCTATTGAAAAACAATAAATTGCTCTCAAAATGGAATATTATTTTTGTAATATTCCCTATATATGTATTACTGTAATACCGTGGAAATACGTAAGTATCTACCTGGTATATTTTTTTAAACGGGAAGCCCATGGGAGCAGAGTTTTGTGTATTGTTGTTGACCGCATAAATTAGATATAGTTGCCAAATGTTAGGGAAAGTTAATTCCCCACAGAAATTGTAAGCTGAATAATATTTATTTACCTTGGATATGAAAGGCTGTGGAGAGGGCAAATTTACATTATGGGAGTGGCTCCATGCAGGATTCATTTTCCATTTTCTTCTCGATTCCCAACTTGCTTGTAATTCTCCTCTGTTCATCCCCGTGGTGGTCAATGCATGTGTATGGTTTACTATAGGATACACTTAATCTTATGTGTACTCCGTATTCCAGATGTAGTCTGCATCCATGTAAGATTATATGTACTCTATACCCATGGACGGTTATACATGTAGATTATATTCCTATAGGATTATGTGTATCCGTCACGCATACATGTATTGAATATTCACATAAGATTCTGTGTATTCCCTCTAAGAATGCATCAGTCTAGGGCCCTAAATATAACATGATCTCGTGCAATGTGAGTGTATGTATCTTGCATTACAAAGCTCTCCATCCAGCGGAGTTATAGAGTTGCCTTGTAGTGTGTATTTGTCTCATGGAAGTATCCAATATCGGAAGGGCCATTTGAGCTACATGCAAAGCCTCCTGTCCATAACTCCAACCAATAAGGTCTCCTCTTGCGGCAGTAAAAGTCGGGGAAAGTCCCGTTTCAATTTATATTATGCAGATTTCGACGGTCAGTCGTAGTTTAAATGAGGCTTGAATTTGTAACTTGATTCCACATGTTCAGCCTTCCCTCGAAAGTCCAGAGGAGATTTATACTTTCAGTCAGGCTTGTGTACAACGTCCGTTTCCAATCCAATGCGTACACATCAATACTCCTAAAGATTCTGTGACAGCGAGTTTGCGAGTGTTAAGGGAAGATCGCTGTGTTAAAGGGTAGATTGTAAGTTAAGTGTATATTGTATGTGTAAAAGGCAAGATCCCGTATTTCATGGGGAGGTTGTATGATAAAGGGAAGATTGTGTTTTCAAGGGAAGATTGTGTATATCAAGGGAAGAGATCGTATGTACTAAAAGGAAAGTTGTTTGCACTAAAGCGAAGATCGTATGTATTAAAAGGAAGATCGTTAAAGGGAAGATTGCATGTATAAAGAGCAGATCGGATGTATTAAAGGGAAAATTGTATGTTAAGGGAAGTGTGACGGAATGGAAAAATGCAAGTATTGCATTAAAAACAAAGTTATATAGCCCCATGGTTTTTATGTATTCTCCAGCAGCCAAGCACCTCCATAACCCACACGTATAGCAAAAAAGAGCATATAACCTACCTCATGACAAAATCATCTTCAAAATATCAATTGCACACGTAAAAATATAAAACGGATGTTGTCATTTATGTCGTAGGAATAAACCTATTTATGTATCACACATACGTATACACGTATAACATATTTATGTGTATGTAATAGGGATATAGGGAAGGAGGTTTCTTACATTCCTTCAAAGTCAATACTTCCAAATTCCCGAGCACGCAACCTTCAACTTTGAATGCGTCAGCAGTAAAACTCTAGAAGTTACAAATTAGCTGGTGTTGTTTTCCGAGCGACCTAAGGATTTATGGATGTGTGTGTGTTTCTGTGTGGAAATTGATGAAATTGGTGAAATTATAAATGTTATATAAGATTATTTGCTTCACACGTGTAGTAGTAACTTAACAATATTAACTTAACGTTATCGTCGTAAAGTAATAGCTTAGACAAGTTCGGCATGATTCAGGTAGAAGATAGTGAGAAGTTTGGAGTTATAGATGGATTTTAGAGAGAGTATGAATAACATTAGAATAAATGGAAGCTTACAATTAGTGTCGTACTTAGATAGCAAGGTAGTAACTTGTAGTTGATTTTGAATCATCAAATTAAACGTCATATTAAAAAATAAAATAAAAAATAAACTAATATATTTAAGACTATTTATTGTGAAAATATTATTAAGGAGTCATCCTTGCATTGAATTTGAAGCTGCAAGATGTAAGGATTTAGGAAAAAGTGACCGATAAACTGTGAAGACTTACCTTCTGCTACGAGCCCCAGCAGGAGGAAAGTCAAAGATTTTTCGGATCACAAAAGAAAACTCAATTGTGTTACTTAGTGTAGTGTTGGATTTTGTCATCATCTCCCCTTTCGTCCCCTTGACTTTATATAGATATATGTACACTTGCATTGTAGAGCTGCCATTCAATTGACTCCCTCGGACTGAATGGTGCCTGTTCATTTTGAGACCGTTGTCTCACGAGCACAAAAGGATTCCATGTAACGAGGAGCAAGAACACTAGCAACGAGGACTGAGCATGGAGGCCCAGTATTTTCGCCAACCTGCAGATAGGCAACCCACCAACAGCCTTTAGAAATCAGCAAGTTGGCCCACATGCATGCTTCCTTTTTTGATTTCTCTTTAAACAATTTGCTCGTTTGCCTCAGTTCACACATACATTAAGTCAGAATAGACTTGACTAGGAAATGCATTTCAAAGCACATTTTCCTCGAGTAATCTTTTCTAGCAGCTTCTTCTTATTCCTTCTGTAACTCTTGCAGACGCAATTCCCAATTCTCTCTTCGTCCGCTCACTGGATATCGGGGGCGGCGGATCGGTTGAGCTACACTTTTTAAATAAAAAACTCTGACAAAAATATCACAGGGATACGTACCCTACTCACATAAGGAATTTTAACCCACAAACTTCAGGCTTCTAAATATTCCAGAGGTTTATCTCAAAAGTTTAAATGCACGGGTGGTGTTCTATAGATTTCCAACGTCGAGATGACGCTCTATAGATTCACATTGTATTGTGGGATGCTGTCATATAGATTGTCAATAGTCAGATGCTATAGATTTTCTCTGAATGTCCTTCTTTGGGTTTAAATGGTGACATGCTGCTCTATAGATTTTAAATGGTGACATGGTAGTCTATAGATTTAAATGGTAAGGTGCTGCTCTATAGATTTAAATGGAGAGATGCGGCTCTATAGATTTTAAATGGTGAGGTGATATTCTATAGATTTCAATAGTAAGATGCTGTTGTATACCTTTAAATGGTAAAATGCTATTCTATAGATTTAAATGGTGAGATGCTGTTCTATAGGTTTTAAATAGTAAGATGGTGTTCCATAGATCTTAAATGGTGGGATGCTGAGCTATAGATTTGAAAAGTGGAGTGTTATACAGTGCAGATTTAGTTGGTGAGGTTCTGGGTTCTATACCTTTAAAGGTGTGATCCTAGGAAGAATGAAGGTTTAAAGCACGGGAAGGTTTAAATGGTAAGATGCTGTAGCATGGGGTTGGAATGTAAATTGAAAGAACATACCTGTTCCAATCGTTTGGTGAAGACGTGCACATGAAAGTAGCCATTATGTACACGTATGTCTATGTTTCCAGTATGTATATATACATAGAAGGTGAAAATAGTAGTCCTTCCACAAGTCTCCGTACTTGCCAGTAGGTTCAGTACTTTCCACGTCCCTTCATCCACGTGCATATTGAGGTGAAAAAAAGTAAATGGGGAAAGAGGGAAAGAAATCTAGAGCTCCGACTCTTCGACAAAGGCAACAACAAAGATTTCTCTCCTTTATGTACAGACCCTCTGTGTTGTCAAAGTAAATGTGTGCATTCAGACCTGTCTTTGTGTGTAAAGAATCAATCTTTCCTCCATAATATTTTCTACATGAAATTTCTTTGTCCGTCTTGCCTCTTATGAGACTCAAAGCTTACTACTTTGCATATTTTACTCAAGTTCAACCCTGAGTAGATACAAACAGCGAGTGGGAATTACAATGGAGTGGCTGCAGGCGGGGAAAAATCATTTCTTTTTTTCAAAGCAGTTCTATTTTCAAAACATTTCCATAATGTATTCAAAACAGGATGATTGGGATATAGATGAAACAAGGAGAAAACAGGAGAGACACAATTTCCAAAAATGTATCGCCTGTATATGCTGACCTCTTTTAAAACCAACCTTTTCCTGTGTTAATGACGAGTTTCTATATTGTAAACTGCTCTTCCACATTTGCAAACTTGGCTTGCACGCACCAAAAACTGCTCTTCCAACCTTGCGAAATTTTCTTCTAAACATCCAAAATGATCTTCTATACTCTTCTAAAATGCTCTTCCACACATACAAAATGCTCTTCCACACATACAAAATACTCTTCCATACTTTTAAAATACTCTTCCATACTTTTAAATTACTCTTCCACACTTTCAAAATACACTTCCACCTTATATAAACTTGGTCTTCTGACACTTGAAAATCCCATTTTTCTCGGTTTTTGCATCACACACATATGTGCTTTCGAATGATGCATTCATTATTGACAGCGACATCCCAATTCCCAAGTCTTTGATCAGCTATTCAATGGAAATACCTAATATACTCGGGATCTTGGAAAAGCTTGACATGCATATAAGTATTTTCCAAAAGCAAAAGGATGTTAGTACTTCTTAAGAAATTATTCT
Organism: Lipothrix lubbocki; assembly: GCA_034696945.1. Classification (NCBI taxonomy): domain Eukaryota; kingdom Metazoa; phylum Arthropoda; class Collembola; order Symphypleona; family Sminthuridae; genus Lipothrix; species Lipothrix lubbocki. Next base: position 119,046 of record JAQGAK010000093.1, read on the forward strand.
TTAAAATACGCGATGGTAGAAATAATCTTCTTTGATAGGAGCAGGAGTCCTGCATGATGTATTTTGTGAGTCACATAAAAAAAGTTGATCCATTATTCTTTGTTATAAAGTTTTATAGCCGCATTTTTCATGAACTTGCACGTCACCCAAAGGTGCTGGTCCTGGATGTTATTAGATTTTGACAATACTTTTAGTCCGATGACAAGGCGCTGTTACTTACATCAGCTGCCTACCTTTGTCCTTGCTGAGCGATTTGTCTACAGAAAACCGTGAATTTGTCATTTTAGTTGTGCATAGATTGTGATTTCAAGTATAAAATAGTGATTTTTAGCTGTACGAATGAACTTATAGGATGTCCTTTCAGGTGTATCTTGTGAGTTCTAGCTTTACAAATATACTTTTAGATTGTGATTTCAGGTGTATGAAGACACATGCAGTGATTTTTTTTACTATAGAAGATATTTTGAAGGTTACTGTGACAGTGTGACATAGAACATGATTGTAGCTATGTACGTATACATAAATTGACGTTTTGTGGATAGGGAAGTTGTCTCCAACAAGAACTTCTGGTTGTTGTAGTCACATGAATTGCGTCAACGTCATGTTACGTTGCATGCGTCCTGTGTAGTCATGTCAGTTTTTTCAAAGCATCAATCCCGTGCGTGTAGATGATTGAACGATCACAGGAGTTTGCTGGATGCCATCGGTTTTATTAATAATTTAGCTCGGTGCACATTAAGTAGAAGGGCTGATGGGTTGGGAAAAACGGGGTGTGTTTATAGCGTTCCATATAGCATCTACGTATGCATGCACTAAATATTTTTGTGTATATTACTTACTAAATACCTTTTATTTTTATTACACACTGTTTTAACATGACTGGCTGGACACGAAGCAAATTGATGGAAATTGTATAAATTTATTGTATAAATTTTGACCCTCCACTAAGCATCCAGGTTCAAAATCCCGAAGTAAATAGAAATCCACATAGTCAACTACGATATACCTATATCTATCTATATACATATATACGGATGACTATAGCAGTGACGACGAAGTAGATGTCGTTGTGGCTCTGCAGGAGTTGCAAAAGAAAAATGAAAGAAATTTCTTGTAGCGCGGTTCAATTTGTGTGCACAAATGAAGGACAATCAAGAAGGCAAGATAACAAATCAAAGGCATTGTGAATTCCAAAATATTCAAGCCGGGGGCTTGTCAAAGAATGTATTTTCTAATCAAATGACAGAATCAAGCTCAGCAATATTGCAATATTGATGATTTCTTGCATTGAAATTGCATTCTATTTTTACTCTATTATTTCATATTCTTATACATTCGAAACTAAAATGGTTGTCGGGCGAAACTGAAAATTCTACATTTCTTTAGAACTTAATCACAGTGTTGGTTTGGATGGACTAAACCATTTCCTTAAAAATCTAGATGAAATGGATATTTAGTTTTGTCAAAGACTACAATTTTTTATTTAATTTTCCGTCAAAATTTTAATTTGTGTTTTTCATGTACTTGTTTGTTTACTGTTATAAACACAGTTTATAATCTAAAAGTAACTGGAGACTGAGCACTATTACTACAGGCCTGTATATGTATGTGTTCTCGAAAATAAATTTATTGTTTTACTCCATAACAGATTGATGAAGTTTGCGTGCTCGGAGGGCATTAATGATTTCCTTGACTTTTCCGCGACAATGGTTTTACAGGGCTGTGTGAGCCCGTGGCAAGTCCAATGGCGTTCCTCTAGCAATAAGAAAAACTCACAAGAACAATGCCTGCACCGGCTGTTTAAACGTGTGTATTTGCATTCATTCTTGCGAGTAACTTGCTTAATTCCTACCCTTCCGAGTCTAACTCCCTTAATTCATACTTCCCAGCATAGCTTCCTTAATTCATATTCCTTCGATAGCCTCTCACTCGTCCAAATATAGCCCCCTTAATTCATATTCTTCCGTCAAAGATTTGAAGATTTCCCTGATGGAAGAACTTCTTGTTGTTTGGAAGTTGGTGTGTTGTTAGTTGGAAGTTGTTTCTAATTATTACTGCCCTCAGGAGTAATCATTTTTTCCTTCGGTCCATAATTTTCCAGCGGTCGGAAATCCGAAAGCAGCTAGTTGTATTACTTAATTTTAAAATGTTTAATGTTTAGGCTTATTTTGGAAAATTTAATTTTTAGGCTTATTTTAGAAAATTTAATTTTTAGGCTTATTTTAGAAAATTTAATTTTTAGCATTTTTACAATATGTAGGTTGCTATTATAGTATTTAGGTACAAATTACACATATTTCATTGGTTTCTATAGTTACTGCTTAAAATTGAATATTGTAAAACAAATTGATGTTTAAGGATGTTGGGGATCAACAAGTGTAAAATAATTGTGTAGATGGACGACAGTCGTGTATAGTTGGGATGTGTTAGGCCTAAGGTGTTAATTGTAGATGTAACGATTTCGTTTGGAGTAGGTAAATATTGCAGTAGCAGTTATACTGCACTATATTAGGGCTCTCAGGGATTGATGAGGTTGAGTGCACATATATGAGGGAAACGAAATATACACAATGCTTGTGTTACGTTTTTTCTCCGTGTTATTTACTTGTCGTAAAGATTATAGTTATATAGTATTTGGAATAGGTAAGTGGTACTTTATGTGGGTGTGTGTAGTATATGTAAATGTATTCGGAATCAAGTAGTCGTAGTCGTAGGGGTGCGTGTCAGTGTTTTTACATTTGGATCTATTTTCATTAAATGCTAACTACATCTCTTCCCTCCCTTTTCCATGTTGCTTACCAACAACGCCGGAGCACCGAAGGGTTTCTACCTCTTGGTGGATACTTTTTTTTAATTTTTCTCTTGGCAACGGTTCCTTATGCGTTCACTTAAGACTTTGATTTTGTTTTTGGTGCTGGAAATTTAGTTGGAAATTGCTTTTGTTTTTCTCTTGAAATTCAATATTGGAGTGGGGGAAGCAATATTACAGACTGGAGATCAAATACCATATGATCATCGTGGGTTTGCAGTGGCTCAAGGCTTGTTTTCACGTTTGGAATAATGATTTTCAGATGTTTGTGATTGGTATTTACGAGATTATGGTTGATTTTTAGACGCTGGCCAAGGTTTGTTTTCATGTATATGTTAATTCGGAGAAAGCAAAATTGAAATTGGGTTTGTTTTCAAGTGTTGAGAGTAGATTTTGAAATGTTGAGAGTTGATTTTCATGATTTACATACAGGCTGAAGTTTAAATTTTAGATATTATTGTAGTTGAATTGCAAACATTTTAGCTGAAATTACAGCCACTGCATCTTGATTTGTTGAAATTGGAGATCATCTTTTTATTTCTGAAACTAAACCCCCCTGAGTTTTTAACTCTAGACCTCCACTGTTCTGAACTGGACATCTTTTTCCTGCGGGTATGTGGTAACCGATAACTCCTTTTTGATGCAGAAGAATGATAAGCTGAACTTCTGAGTCCCTGGAGTGGCTTTTAATAGAAACTGACCTAAATTGGAATGGAACTATTGGAATGAAATGAATCAGAAAGTAAAAGGATGCTGCCTATTCATATCTTTTGGAGGGCAAAACCTTTTGTTTTCGGTGAACAATAGGCGATGGATGTTCGAGGTTTGAAATGACAATTATGAATTTCGGCTTCCCCATGATTGCGGAGCGAGATCAGGGGAGTTGGAGCGACTGGGAAAAGAGCATATCAGAAAGCCATCTTCTGGACTGACAAACTGCGCTGACGGCTAGAATTGGACAACAACCCGTGCAGAGGTCCATGAATGATGGCATTAATTAATACTAGTTTCGACTATTCTTTTTACTACCAAAACTAACGTTATATTCCCCACTGTAATATGTCCGTTTGTTGGGCCCATTCACTGGAAAATATTTGATTACGACATGTTCCTACACTTCGGAGATATTCCATCATAACTCGCCATCTGTGTTGGAATCATAACGAGAATGTCGGCATATAATATAGAAGCATCATTTAACTGGAGTAGACAGGCGATTCATCAATTTTATTGTTGTTCTCTCTCTCAGTTTTGACACCTTGTACTTTCTCTGCTCCTGGGAGTTTAAACTTTTCTCCGAATCTTGCTACAAGTCTTGAATGTTACTGAAGAATACAGGAAGCAGGTTTTCAATGCCGAACCACCACAGACGATCTGACTTGACAATGTTACAACAGGTGACACATAGCAGCGTTCAAAATTCATGATGAATTCAGGCCAACAGTCTCTTTTTTATTTTTTGCTGTTATTTGTCTCTATTAAAGGAGCATTGACGCATGGAAAAGCATCAGAATTTATGCGCATTTCTAAAACTTTGTTTATGCTTTAAAGTCTAAACATATCAAAAAGGCAAGTTTAGGAAATTAGCGAACATTTGAACCTTCGGGGTATTTTTTCCACCCCAAAGGTAAACCTCATAATTTCAACTTTTAGTTTAGTGTTTTTGAAAATTACGATATATATGGCACTGGCATATTTTCTCCTGGAGCTATCGGGTTCTGAAGTGAGAAAGAGTGGTTGAAAGGGTTTCAGGCTGTTCAAGTGCATGTTTATGTCTGGACTGGTCATGCGAGAAGTGGGAGTCTAAATTGAGAGAACGGAGAGTGACAGGGCAAACAAAATCACAGTTTATTTACTGTGGTAAATTTATTGTGTGACATGAACAAGGTATACACATACTACAACTATTGCTAACCTGAAGGTGAAAGTTACCTTATGTTACAAAGGAGTTTGGTTAGGTGAATAAATTAAAAGTTTTTAAATGATCTATTATTTATATTCTCCATCATTACATTTCTAGGTTTTAAATGTAGTATCATTTTTACTATCATTAGTATCATCATATTCCCAGTTAAAATTAAACTAAATTTTATTGTCTGAATTTTATGTAAATAAAACAGAGTTTGAGTTGTTTACATTTTTTAACTAAAGTTGACTCAGAATTTAAAATTATACAATTTAAAGAACACTAACAAGATAGGTTTATTAAATAAATTTTTTAATAAAAAAAGCTATAGTGTACATATATGATGAACATCTGGTGGACGGAATTTTGTAAGTGCATTCAGCAGACATCACTATATATAGCTATTGCAGAATCCCCTTTCTTGTTGATTCGCCTTCGTTAATGCAGATAAAGCAAGCGTGAAATTCGGTATTGATAGAAAAAAAGTGCCTCGGAGACGCACTATCTCCAGTGTATATATTTGCTCCAACTTTTTGACGGTTGCTGTTCGTGTGTGTCAGTGAGAGGATGGTGAAAGCGAGAAAAAGTGAGCGTTGCCAGACGTTGCATGCATTTTTGTGGCCGAAAATGCGAGCCGTAAGGGCCTTGGAATGTTAAGGAAGGAGAAAACAGGTAAATGTGGAGCAGCAACTTCACACTGCTGGCCATCCATTGGAGCGTGAAAATGTGAAAGAGCCTGAGGAATCCTCTCTCTCCTGTGTACTTCAAATGAATGCTTTTGAGAAATAAAAGCGGAAAGAGTGGTGGACGAGACAGTACATTTGTTAACACTTAGAATGTAGATTGTGGTTGCTTAGCTATTCGCTCTTTCGCCGGCGGCAGTATATGGTAAAATTCGAATGGAAAGGGAGGCACTTCGATTTTATTACAATATCGTCCTCGTAACCATAACCATTCCTGTCGCTCTTTTCTCTACTCCCAGCAAGGCGTGCGGGACGCTTTGCATGGAAAAATCCATGTATATCAATATCTGTATTTACATCTTACACGCCGATAGTGGCTGTCAGGTTGTCATCCAACTTGAAATCGTCCATCACGTTATGCGACGAGATACAAATTTTGAGCACCACAGGATTTCAGTTGAACTTTCCATACATACATACATAGTAGAGGCTCTTAAGCTATTAGTTTGCTTGACTGATCGCTACGTCATTTTAATAGTTTAACTTTTTTGAACATCCTTTTTTTACAATAAAATAATTTTATATTCTTATTATTATTACTTTGTTACTTTCTAAAAGTTTATTTATGATGAACTCAAGTACTACTTGAGGAACCATTATGTCAAAAATCGTCTACACAAGGTCAAAATGCATGTCGGGTTGGGACCTGTTGAATGCTTTAGGTTCCCCATTAGGCGCACATCATTGGCTTTATGCCTTATCATTTACTTTATATGTCAACTCCCCGTCACTAAATGCTCTCCTTGGAATTTCATATTAAAAGTTGGGAAACATCGACGTCGCGTTGCATTTGTTGGGGTTAGAAATGCAAAGAAAGAATGTTTAATACTTATATTAATACTTTATATTAAAGTATTTTTATTATTTATTATAGTACATATTTTATTTACAATACAATGCAGTTTTCGTAATTTACTTTGTATAATTTTGATAAAATAAAATCGAAACCCCATGTATACGGAACCCTACACTATTGTATATATCACTATTGTAAATAGTTCCCTTGTATAGTTTTTACTAGTGTCGTATGCATTGCTATAGGTAATATTACAGATATATAAGGGGAAAGTTTTTCACATATCAATACACCAGCCGCTTAACTCCATTACATCATGACCTTTATTGTTGTATTGCTGTATTTGTGAAAGGGCTAAAATTCGATCGAGGTAGCAGGTATAGCACTACCAATGATAATTTTAGCACGTGTGTTGGTCGGAGAATATAAATTGGCAAAATCAGGAGTTAAAAATAGGTATACATTAAAATTTCAGAGAAGAGTTATTTACTGACAGGCACGTGTTAAAATAAGTTGTTGGTGCCGTTGTTCCCTCAGAAGAGCCACACACGGTTGACGTTGAATAGGATCCGCCAGCAGTTATAAGTTGCATGTTGTAAGCTCTGCATGTTGTGTCGTTCATGTCGTGTTATGTGTGCGTTAATCTGTGGATAGCAAAGCTGTACTAGAATCATATGTGTTACTATATATAGTTATTATTATAGACTTATAATATATAGACTTATCACACTTGTATTGCAAGGAATGTGTAGATTTTAGCACCGTAGTCATAGTACTTATCCAGAAATGACATAGGTACTTACTACAAATTATTGCTCGACAATCAAATTGTACCTTGTTGTAATGTTGTGCGTGTGTCGTAGGCTGAAATCAAGCATGTAGCCATGTGTATAGTAATTAGGATGTTAATATTGTGGGTAAAAATAAATAATTATAAAAAATATGTAAATAAAATAAATATTATCACCTCCACACGGGGAAGCTTGCAGGGTATTTTGTAGAGTAGGAAAATTAATGTTGTCAGTGTTGTCATGGTAATAAATATAATAATTATTGTGATTTAATAAATTTAAGAAAAAATTATTTTTATTAAAATGATAATTTTCTGGCATTAACTAAATTCCATGTAATTATTATAGTAGTAATTAACTAGTATTATAGTATTAAACCGAATTCCGTTTAGACTTCTACAGTTATAATTTCAAAAAAAATTTTAAAGCATATTCGTATGAAGCAATAGTATGTAAATCAAAAAAAGTGCACTGTGGGTAGCTAAAAGCTACTTTGTTAAATGTTAGGAAACACACAGTTACACAACCATTTCCCAATTACAGCTCATTACTCCACTCAGCTCTCCACCACCACCAGGCGCAGTGAACTTTTTTTGAAGTTGTTTTTTTTCTAGTGCATTAAAACTTAAAGAAGAATATTTACGAACGGAGATTTGATGTAACTTTCCGCAGTGTATAATTTAAGTGAGCTCTGCTCCGATGTGATGTTTGGTTGTGTAAATATAGAATACACATTTTTACGCAACATGTGCGTCCATTAGTTTTCTCTCCGGTGAATACAGTTCTCGAAGCAACGGTGGAATCGCAAGTTTTAGGGAAATGGATTCGAAACAGAGGAGAGAGAGAGAAATGTAACGTTATAAGGTAGAGCTATGTATAAATAATGCATAAGATAAGACAGCTCTAAATTAAAGCCCCATAACGTTTTCATTTTCCTTTCCTAATAAATTTTCCAAGTAATTCACTAAGATACAGCGATATTTTGGAGAAGAAACAAGATTCCAAATGGAAAAACTGTCTACTTTAATTCTTTGAAAGAGTTCCCTAAGAATTTTAAATAGCTTCAGCAAGCACCGAGGGAAGGACATTTTTATTTGCATGTTCAGCCGGTTCACTCTAAACTTCACCTAATCTTGTTTCTGTGCTGCAATTTCCCTCCCTTTCATTCTTCTGCTGGAGGTAACGCTGCTCCTATTTTTTGCACTTATTACTTTTATTTTGTCTGGGTGATGGTAAGGATCACTTTTCCTGGAATTTTAGCTCGTTCCGAGGACTTTGTTTCCGTTTGTACGAGTTTCGTTCTCGTATTTATGAGACGTTGAGCCGTTGTCTAAGACATTGGTTTCCATTTCTAATTCTTTATTTTGCATTTCAAATACGTTTTTGTATTAGAATTGTAATTAATGCTTTATTTTGCATTTTTAATGCTTTATTTTACATTGTTAATACTTTATTATGCATTTTAATACCTCAGTTTTGTACTCCTAATTAGTTATTTTTTTAAACATTTAAATTATAAAATTTTAATACTGAAAACGTTGTTCAATTTAATTTTTATAAAGTTCCACGTCTGAATGTTCGTTCAATTCCTAAGAGGTGAGTTTAAATGGTAAGACATACGTCCAAGATTCTGAATCGGAAGATTTTCGTCCCACCAGTAAGACTTGTAATTTTAGAATATTAGGTATTTTTGGAACATTGAAATCGGATATGAGGGAGTTATATTCATGGAGAGCAATAAATGTTGAAAATTGAGCTGGCTAGTTTGATGAGTCAGATGGGAGAACTTGTTAAGAATCCTTCCTTGTAGAATTTAGTTTAGTTTGGGCTTGCGGAAGGTACTAAATCATGTAAATGATGCTTTTCATATATGATTTCTTGGAAGAAAGCTCTGGCAACAAGTCAATGAGGGTTGTAAAAGCGTTAAAATGGAAGAAGTCACAGATGCAAAATTATTACGGAGCACAAGAGCTCTAAGCACACGAATGTTTGGTAAATGAAATTATATTCGGGAGGAATAATGATATTAACCAATGTAATGCGTATTTGGTAGGGACTAATGACGATGTGACAGAAAGCCACACATTTAGCACGTCTGGATATAAGTGAGAAAGTTCCAGTTTGCACATGTTTTACACCGTCTGCTATAGCTCAGCCTATATGATTTCACACCGGGCTTCTCATGTGTGTGGAGAGATGTATAAGTTGGGATCTGTGGAAATGAAAATGGCATGAAGAACCCACTCGAGAGTATCTACTGGTGAGTATTATAGATTGCATAAACGGTTATTGCAAGCCGACTGGAAAAGGGTAGACTTTGTGCATGCAGGAAGGATGCAGATATCTGAGAACTTCCCGGGGGAACATCTGGAGAATTTAATCAAGACAATTCTTTGTTCACGCGCTGCTCCTTCTCCCGTCTTCTTCTTCATCTCTCTCTCTCTCTCTCTCTCTCTCTCTCTCACTGTCTCTATCTCTACCAATCCCGCTTTCTCATTTTCTGTTTATTTTCCGGCTGCCGGTAGTACGTCGTATGTCACCAAATTTCGGTTTCGACATAACAAATCCTCTGTAGTGATGACACTCACCAATATTGTTTATTAATATTTTATGTACTTGTAAAAGTTATTCCGAGCTCACCCATTGTCTCTGTGTACTTAACCTAACCTAATATTAACCTGACAGTGATTCGGCCGTTGACAAATCTTCAAGATAAATTCTCAGAAAATTTGAGTAAGTACTCTGTAAGTACTGTAAGTAATTTACAGGTGATTGTTTAAGTTATTAATAATGATTGTTCGAGCAATTCAAAGAGCTTTGTTTGGGAGAGTTAAATATGCCATTGTTCAAACAATTCAAGGTGAATCCATTCAAGCTTGAAATTTTCTGAGAAGAAGAAAGTTCGGAATAATGTAATAGATGATCGTCAAAAATATAGCAGATGACTGTTCAGGGAATTCTGAGAAGGGATTAGCATCCGAAATGATATTAAAAATCGCTGAAATATTAGAGATGGTACATGATTCTAATATTAAGAACCTTTGTGAATATAATTTTCGGAGATTTTTGACTTATTCAATTCGACATGTGTGTGCATACAAACAAATGAATAATGTCACCTACGTGCCCGAATGACTCTGCGACATGCGATCCCAAAAATGGATGCTAGTCATATACGTATATAGTGTCAGCGGCAATGTAGATAGATAAAGTCTTCTTTGCGTGCGTTTTGCTCCCCGTCGCTCAACAGGTACGTTTTTCTGCTTGTTAGTTTACATTTTGACGCTTCTTTTTACTTATTTTACTATACGTATATGTACATCTTATTTATGGTAGAATGGTTAATGAACTACAGATACAAAAGGAAAACTGCGACTCTCTGGGTCTGAATGCATTCCTTTATTGTTCATACTATATTGCTTTTATCTAGCTATCTATTGAGATTTCTGCCATTGATCTGTATTTCATACATTCAACATTAAACACACATTCGTTACTCATGCATTTCAATTGAAAGGGTATTATTTCCGATTTAATGAATATTTCGACTCAGCTGGTGAATTAATTCCTTGCGATGGAGTATGTGAGCCGACAGTTAAAATAGTTAAATGAGCAACGTCCCAGAGAAATTCTTGCTGTACATACACACCCGCAAAATTGAACAGCGTTATTTAAGTTAAAGGGAAAATAAGTTTAGGTGACTTGTGCCGCTGACATTGCTACCGTCAACTGCTGTTATTATAGGACGCCAAGCCATGCGAACATTTGAGAAAAACGGAAAAGCCTTTTAAATTGATATTCGGAGGTTAATCTATATGCTGATTTCTAATCTACACAGTGTGCATGATAATTTCACAGTATGGATGTTACTGGAAACCATTATTGCTCATTCGGATCAGAGTGACGACTCGTACAAAGATTTTTGTGAAGCAGTTAAGAGAAGGTATTTGGAACATCCACCGCACGATTCTTGACTTGTTCAACCATGATATTAGCAATCAGTACTGTAATACGCTTATCAACCTTGCAAGGCAATTCTTATTCTTAAAATTATTTCTAAAATCATAGTTGTGATCGTATATATATTATATACATATATATATATATATATCTATACTATACCCATATGTAAAGTGTGTAACCTCAATGTGCAAAAGTTGTAAAAGGGCTGTGGCCAGTGGAAATCATATAACCTGAACTAAAGATTATATTATTGCCTAGAATCCTAGGTCGAACTTGTTAATATGTGGATTATTATATTATTGTATGTATCTACATGTATAGAATACTATAATATTAGGATTGATTTTATTGGTGATAACAAGAGAATGTATGCGCTGTTAGAAAAATATTTAAAAAATGTTATTAAAAAATGCATTCAAGGATATAAGAAACGGTAATTTAATGGAACAATATTTATTTATATAAAAAATATTTATGTAGCGATCGTAGACATCCTGAGCTAAGCAAATATATGCATGTAATATTGTAGACGATAAAGTTTATTTGTAATACACTCATGACAACTCTAATAAGCAACACATTCCTTATGATCTCTATATACATACTCCATGAATTAGATTGTAAACATAAACAACAAGAAACACTAATTTGAGAAATAATTAGAATTTAATTATAAATTGAGATTATATATTAAAAAAAGATTTAGAAATAGACACGCCTGCGGAGTCCTTGTAGGATACGCTCTACAGGTCTTGAAGCAAACCTGACTGTGTTTAGCGATATGTGTTGTGCTTATATGTATATCTTAAATATTAAGGTTGTTAAATATAGAATGAAACGAACGTAAAATATGACATGAAATGAATGCAACATAATTGAAGCAAATATTAAATAAAATACAATAGCCGGTTATCCGATGTACAGTTTTTAGAGCTAATAAGACACTTTTAAAACCCTGAAGAACCAAAATGCATACAATGTAAGTATATTCTATGATGAAGCAATCTGTGAATGATTGATTTTACAGAGGTATATAGTTAAATTATGATTAGTTTGTATTATAGTTATATGTATTATACATAGGTACCTCCGTTGGAAAATTAATTGCATTCTGGCCACGTGTGGTCTGTGAATCTCATATCGTACAGCTGTACTGATCAATGCAATCAAGGATGTTATTACGGAGATATGTACGCACATGAAGTGATGTATGGTTGGTAGACAGATGAAAGCTTCTGTTGATGCCAAGTATAAAACGAAGTGTAACAACGGATTTCCTGGAACTTGAAATGAGACCGAAGATTATTGGACACAGACACGGCAGTCAACATTACTAATTAACATTTGTGTATAGATTCAGCGTAAATAATATTTAGGAGGTGTCACCATGTTCAGCTAGTAGCAAAACTTTCGATGGATAAATCAGTCGTTGTTTAATAAATTATTGTTGTTATACATGGACTATATAGTTGACTAACGTGGTGTGGTAATTAACCATAGTTGTAAGTACAATTAAGCCGCGATACAATGTTCATCAATAAATATGGATTTATTGTTATAAAATAAACTTGTATCACACAAAATCTGATGAACCGTATGAAAATTACTTTTAATTCCTTATTCTACATGCATTTTCACCGGCTCCATAAATCATCGAGAAAACAATAAGAACTTTTGAATAGCATCAAATATTTTAAATTTATTTTATGACAAATTCATACATACATAGATTATTACGTGTTTATTCATCCATGAACTTCAGGTGTAAAATAGCTAAAAACACTATTACTATATGTACAAACAACATGGTGATGGCAATGATGTGAGCCAGGTAAGGATTTAAAATGATTTAAACAAAAAATTATATCAAGAATAAATAAACAAAACCAATAAGAGTTATAATAAATGTGCATTAAACTAATACTTCTACTTTGACTTGACTCCTAGAAAAATTGGAAGGACCAGGATAACTTTTAAAAATAATTCCTTTAAGGCAACACCTGGAATTAACTGGACCTCGACTGTCAAAATTAACTGGCATATCCACATATTCGATAATTTACATATTCACCACCAAACTGAAGAATTTACAAAAAATGAACACAGATCCTAAAGTAGCATGCACATACATAATGACCATCGCCAAATTATCACACTTGACCTACTTAATACAACTGGGCAAAAATGTTATAATATTCCACCGTCGTACAATAAAATACAAATACAAGCACTGAGCAAATATTTCTTGACCTAGGTGTCATTAAGGGCAGTCGGATCTAGTGTATATAAACTTTGTCCAGTGTATAGAAGTAAGTTACATAATAGAAATATAAAAAGCCTTCACTGTGGCTAAAAGTTGGTAAGTGTATGTCTTGGAATAATAATAACACCAACAACACAAACACTTCGCGTGATTCTTCAAAACTTTCATTTTTATCTGGCGTACGTGTTGTCGTTTTCCATAAACTTTTCACTCTGCCAATAGCTTTGGCATACACATGGAAGAACAGTTTTGAAGAATTTACAGGTCAAAGTTGAGAAGTATACGCGAGTTCATATGGTCGTTACACTAACTCTCCACAGGCTGTGATAGTAATCTTCTCCGTTGTTTTTCCAGACTTGCTCCCGAATTTCTGTGGACATAGATAAATACATATAAAAGTTATACCAACACGTAAACACCCATGCTTACATGACTTGAATGCTAGGAAAGCTAAGAACACACACACAGAGAGAGTATTTATGTACATACTTATACTTGCATCAACCACGCATACACAACAAAACGTTACTTGCCCGTGCATTCCTTTCCTACATCATTGCAAGCAAAGGGGAGTGATGGAATCGGAACGGAAAGAGAAAGACAAGCATGTCCTACTATCAACTATCAAGCACAAGTATAGACTCTCACATGGAAAATCTGTTATTTCATCCCAATTTTGATCGGGGCGAGAGTCAAAAGCGCATTTCAACTGCACTTCTGTATGCTTTCGGCAATACAAGCCCGCCCAATTTCGGTGTGTGAAAGAGGAGAACCGAATACGAAACGATGTCTTAAATTTTAAAATTACATTATATGCTTTAATATTAAATGTTCAAGGACGGTGGCGGACGGGAGCCCACGAAGGTTCAAGAGCAACTTTATTTATCACGTTTTTGCTCTTAGATTTATTGTAACTCCGCTTCCAGGCATAAAGAATTCACATAAGATTCTCATAATAACCACAAAAGTTCCTCACATGCATTTACAACAAATCAAGCGTAACTCAACTTTGGCGGCTGTGTATCTTGTTCAATTGTTTAGAGCTTACCTTCTATGCTATATTATGTTCTGACTAAATCAACTTACTTTCTGAGCGTACATAAGTTCTATACTATAGTAGTTCGGAACGTGAATAGTGTAAATATTGTAGGGATGTGCAATGTAACGGGGTCAAATCAAGATTAGGCTTTTACAGCAGACGTCACCAAGGGTTTGCCCCAAAAGTACCTACAACTGTAGCTTCGTTTGTGGCGCTTGCCACTCTCCACTTTATTAAAGTGGACTCAACAACGAAAAGAAAGAAGAACGCCAGGAAAAGGTAGTGAGATGAGTTAGTTGAACAGATGATTCACAAGCAAATGAACAAATGCAAAATCTACTTTATTGTTGGTATCATCCTCGTGCATATCAGGAAAAAGAAGAAAAGGGCTTTTGTGTGGTACTACTACTAGTTTCCTCCCAAAATTTTCACAGAACTTGACAAAATGTTTAGAGAGTGTTCATCCGAAAATGCATATATTCGTACATATACATCGAATTCTATAGTTGAATATTCGATGTTTTCTAGTAGGATAAAGAAACTGGATACAGCTACATTCGAGATGTTCGACATTCACGGCAAGTTTCGAATTTATATAGAAAGGGACTGGAATGTATCCTACTACCACTACTACTAAATATCTCAGAACATAAGGGGGGAATGAGGACGCAGGAGGAAAGGAAATGTAGTTCAAGAACCCGAAGGTAGAAACAAAGCTAAAATCCCGATCGTCATCAGTCCAAATGCACACAACGCACTATTTACGCGAGGAGGAAAACAAGACAAGCACCAAAAGCAGCATCATTTGTTGGCTCATCAAATATTTGCAACGCATCATTGACAAGGTAAGGCAGACACTGTTAAATCGATTTCTAACCTTAAGAGGAAGCTCAAGTAGAAAAGATTTCCAAAGCATCTTAACAGAACTCCCCGTAAATGAGAGCCAGCGCGCCCCTTTGAGCAACGAAAAATGAGCAACAAAGCAACTTCAAGTAAAGGCGATTACCTACCTTCAAATGTTATAGAGAAAGTATTCCATTGTTATGAAAGGTTCTATAGTTGCTGCTACGAGAGCCTAATGCACTACCATGAATAATAAGAATGAACAGGGGAAAGGATGGAAGCAAAGGATGTGCGAAACAACAGGGACACTACAACATATGAGTATGGGGACAAAAAAAATTCATAAACTGCAGCAGACGAAGAAGAAGAAAAAGCATTTTTAGACCATGGTAACTCACCTCGATTTTCTTGAGAATATCCAGCCCAGAGGTGATGAGTCCAAATACAACATGCTTTCCATCCAACCTAAAATAATTCCAAGACAAAAAACCATATGGTTAGCAAATCAAGGGAAAGTGGACACAAGATTCCTCACATTCATTGTGTACATAACGAATCATGGAAGAATGCATAAATGCAATCATGCTTGCAGGTATAAAAACCCAAATAAAATAAAATTACATACTTGAGCACCAAGTATACAACTCTTGTATGTACTCATAGGGAAATCAAGAGAAGATCCTTGCAAGATCCACACATACAACTTACATTATATTTAAACTTTTGGAGAGAAAAAGAAAAAGTGAAGGTAGTTGGGGCAAGAAAGGGTAGAACTTAACGGTAGAATGACTACAGCAATTTTTCCGTACCATATGATTTGATGAGAGAATTTTTTATCGCACACAAAAGGACCAAATACGGACATTACTACACAAAGGAGAGAGACGATGCCGAATTGACGTAAACTTTCCCTGAGACTCCGCATAAAACTTACTATTATTAGATTATATTATTCATTTCTACACTTGATATTCTCAAACTTCGCAATTTCTTTACTTTTGAATGAAGTTCTCTTTTGTAAGAATGAAGTTCTTACACTGGTGACGAAGAAAATAATACAAAATAACCGAAAACTTAAAGCATTTAGTTTTCATTATTGCTGCAAGTTATTTAAAAATAAAAAACTATACACTGGATTCTGTTTTGCGTTGTAAGCACTAAAAAGTGACGCTGTACTTGTGATTGACGCAAGTTAAGTTCATCCTGTAAACTAATTGGCATGTTAAGGTTTGCCCAACGGACCCTTTGATTGCCATGTCATGTGTTTTTAAATGTACATGGTTCCACATTAATTCCAGCTTGCGTTAAATACTCGTAGCATAGGTCAGCGCCACCTTTGAATTGCCACCAAACCACGGTTATCCAGCTTTTAAAAGCGTGTGGTTATTTAATTGAAAAATGTAACTTGGATAAGCGTATTAATAGCTTAACCAATCTAAAGAACACATGGATTTAATTACTTGAATTGGCATCATTAATATTGTTTTAAGAATTACCTAGAACGCTTGTATAAAAAAGTACAACTTTGATTATGCAAAACTAATCTGGCATCATTATAAGTTGCAATTTTGTAACTGTCGAAACTGATATAAGTAAACTATGGTGCTTTAAAATCGCTACGAAGCATTTGTTCAGTTTATGATCATTTTTGAAAAAGTTATGTAGGTATTTTACCAGTTAGTTGGCAGAAAGGTGATGAAAAACTGTGACCCGTTTGTATTTGGCCCCGAGTTTGCCATAGCTAGAATTCCAGGAGCAGAGTGTCGGAGTTGAAAGTTTTCGTCATTGAACTTCCCACCATAAATTGATTTCCCCCCTGTTCCGTCATTTCTAGTGAAGTCTCCAGCTTGGGCCATCTATAATATACAAAAAGGTTTGACATGAGATATGTTGCATTTATAGGTTCCAATTATAATAATTTGTGCTCTTGTTTATACTGATTTTATAATGAACTAATGGTAAGGGACAAGTTATGACAACTAAAACAAATAAATAGCAACGAAAGTTGAGTTTTACGCTTTCTCACAATAATTTAACAACGATATTGTTTATGACGCATACTTGCTGAAGATGTTATATATGTTATTGTAAAATTAAAGAGATTTTCAAAACGCATAACATAAATATATATACTTACAAAGCCAGGTATCACACGATGGAACAACGACCCTTGATAGCCGAAACCTTTTTCATGTGTACACAGACAACGAAAATTTTCAACAGTCAGTGGCACAATATCTGCTCTTAGCACAAATGCCATTCTTCCCACAGTAGTTTTTCCTATTTTAATGTCTAGGTAAACTTGTGGATTTTTAGGTTTGCGGGCGTCAGGTCCAGGAGTAGCAACCTAAAAATGGATTTAAAAAATATTCCATCAGAAACATAACAATATTATTTTTCTAAATTCCAATTGTTAACTGCACTTACCGTAGTAGCAGCAGCTTTAGTGGAAGTTTCATTCTCATTAACATCATCACCTTCCCCATCAGTTTTACCCACGCCAAGGGTCTCTCCAGCATGTTTGGCCAGCCAACTGTCTTCTGCCCATATCGGTCTTGTTGTAAAGTCTTTTATTTTCATGGGACGAGCTAGATTTACTCTTATCGTCCTTCCGAATAATTCTGAGTCATTCTGAATAATAAAAAATAAGAGCACAAAATTATTTTTCATCGTCATATCTTAATGTAATATAATTTATTAATTAATATAAGTAAGTAAATCATTCTACCACCAACCATATTATCAATGGCAGCAGATGCATCCTCATTGCTTTCAAACTCAACAAAAGCAAATCCCCTATGTTTCTGACTTTCATAATCCAGAGGAATCTGAACATCAGTTATGTCTCCAAAAGGAATAAAAGCGGCTTTGATTACATCAACATCCACTTCATCGGCGAGTCCACCTGTGAATCAAATTAAACAATTGAAAGTTATTGTTAGTAATTTTTTAACTGACAAAGACTTCAAAATTTTAAACATAATTAAGTAAGTATTGTAAGTATTCAACGCACTCACCGACATAAACAGTTCTTTTTAAAGCTTGCGATGTCATTTTTGCTCTATGTGTAAAATCCGTAATATAGCTACCAGTAGCTTTTATGACATCCAAAACTGCTAGGAGCAACAATTTGTATATCAATTAAGGATATTAAAATTTTAAATAGTAATCCAACTTCTCCAGAAGTTCAGTTGACAATTCTTGCAACTGATTCCACTCTCAAAATGTTCAAATTCCGAGTAATGGGTAATTTTTAAAGTGAATTAATGGCTGTTTTACTGATTTTTCAAGCTGCTTTACCTATGAGCAATAACCTGATCTTTTAAAAATACTTAATACACAATGGCCTAAAATATTTTTATTAAACCGCTAATGAAATCTAGAGATCTTCCTTCACATCAATATCAATCGCATGTCCTCAACTTGCCTTCCCGGTTTGTTCGTCCGTTTTTTCAAACCTTCGCGCCAACTGGAATATTCCCATTGCAGCCGCGTGTGCCATCGACAAAAACGTTTCTATTCTAATAGCACTAATAGCAGAGACATCCAAAATACTATTTCAAATACTTTCAAGTATTTAGAATTTGTATTTGTATTTAATAACTAACATAAATTATAGAGTATTTGGTATTTTCAAGATTTTAAAGCAGCAGAGTATTTGGAATTGTATTTACATTGATGAACATATGCACAGAAAAATGTTTAAATAAATTTTAATAAATGTGTTCCCAAAAGTAGTATATTTAGCAAAAAAAAACAATGTAAATAACGTATGTACATACATCGAATATTTTATTTTCACGGTATAAATGTCTAAAAGAAATTTTGTTGTAAAATTTTATCTATAAATCTGTAACGTCTTCGTAGGCAATAAATTCTAGCTTCATAACCAAATTCAAACAAATACTCAACCAAAAGACTATATTAATGGTGCCGATAATTCGAAGGTACCCCAGCCTGATGGACGTGACGGACGTTACACCGGTTTTACAATAGAGAAGATCGAGCGATTTCTTAAATATATTGGTCATTTATTAGATTAATTTACTAGTGAATTAATAAATTTACTGGTGATTTATTAAATTTACGGGAGATTTATTAAATTTACTGGTGATTTATTAAATTTACAGGTGATTTATTAAATTTACTAGTGATTTATTAAATTTACTGGTGATTTAATTAATTTACTGGTGATTTATTAAATTTACTGGTGATTTATTAAATTTACGAGTGATTTATTAAATTAACGGGTGATTTATTAAATTTACTAGCTCTATCGGTGATTTGTTAAATTTACTGGTGATTTACTAATTTTACCACAATTTCTAATTAATCTTACGGGTAAAGGGGTTTGTTAATTACGGTGGCGGTACTTCGATATTAATTACGCCCGGAATATGGCAATATGATTTATGGTGGCATGTAAATACGGATTAGGGTGTCGATAGTTCAATACTAATTTGACCCATCGCCGCTGTAACCAAAGCGTCACGGAAGGGGCGGACGTCACACCGGTTTTTTATTATAGACGCGAAAAGGAGACATTTATTTTATTTCATGAAAACGTCTTTTCGGCTGTTGGAGTTAACCCAACTTGCGCTTAAAATGATGGTGGATGTACATGTCTTGCACCTCAGTTAACGATATGTACGAGGTAATAAAATCGTTGAGCTAGTGATCACATAGTCAAATTCAGCATTTCATTCCAAAATATTTCCAAGATATTTTATTTCATCCAATATTAGTTCAGACAGAATTGTTTGTGCTAAACGATTTTCAACCAAAAATATACCCTTGTGGTTGATTTTGGTACTTCAATACATTATAGATTATAGCTAGTAAATGGATATTTCTATTCCTCGGACCTCTCAGTTTTCCTCTTATTTTCAAGAAACTTCGAGATAAAACTTTGGGATATCTCGACAAAATTAATAACCAAGAAGTTGCGTTATACTCATTAAGGATTATCATTATCACGAATAGCAATAAGGAATGATAAAGCGGAATGAAGATGGTCTGCAATCTAGTTATAACCAAATAAGTTTTATGATTTAGAAGTAATTATATTGGTTCTAAAACTGAGGTTCCAACATGCAAAAATCATTAGCAGAAATATCTAGAATTTTTAGAAATATGAAAAGATTGTTGGTCCAGGAGTTAATCCTTCATTATTTGCATAACTGCTAGCATTTAAGACGGGGGAACATAATTAACTTCAACAAAAATCTCAATTATGCTGACGCAATGAATTGTCACTTGCATGAGCATCTGTTACAGGAGCATGGCGTTTTGATAAAATTGTGCCCAATTAAGCAATCCAAAGTTTAACTGACAGCAGGTCATTGTTTCCTTACCTGTCTATCCAATTTTTGCGGTGTTTAAGACTTAATTTCATACTATGCTTTTATGTATTATTTGCATTACGCATATGCATTTGGTCTTAAGCCATGAGGCATTAAATCTATATGTACAACTAATTGTGGTTCAGTTAACTTCTCATCACCTTGAAAGTGTTTAAAATTAGCCAAGCACTTCCCCCTGCTGGGTTCACTTAGTTGACCGGCAATATCAGGGAATTTGTATGCATGCAGAAGAGCAGAGTCTATCTTTACAATATTAATTATAACGGTGTATTTAATTGTCTTGACAATCACAACTTGGGAATCCCAAGTTACAGAAGCCCAGCATCCGTATACAGATGTATACATCTGTTGTCTTGTCTGTAGCACAGCCCACTAAAAGTCATTTAATAGTGAATGCACCGTTGACTGCAAAGGTGGCCACCTTCCCTACTTATAGGCCACAAAATAGGCAAGGATATAGGGTGCACCAACAATTTGGCCAAAAATAGGCTAGGCTGTAGGAAGGCGTGAATATTTTTGTATAGGCAAATAGGCCACTGTTGCAATTTCAGAAAAATAGGCAATTATAGGATAGGCAGAAAATTTTCGGATAGGCTATAGGCAAAATAGGTAGGTAGGCAAAGCATTTGAATCAGTTTGTAAGGGTAAAAAGTATAATACGTGCATAAATGTCACTAAACTTTGACAAAATGTCAAATAGTTTATTGTAATGCTATAAAAATATCGAATACTATTTAAATCTGTTAAAATTGCATTTGTTTTATCGAATTAAGTCGGTTGTCTGATAGAAAATTAGTATTAATTAATGAGACTTGTAGGCAAAATTATAGGATTGAATGATTTCCTGTAGGATATAGGGTAGGCATGGAGATCTGGAATAGCCTATATAGGCAACAAGGTAGGCTATGGCTGATATTTTGCCTATAAGTAGGCTCCGGATTTAAGTGGGAATTGTAGGTAGGCTATAGGTAGGGAAATTCAAATGGCCACCTTTGGTTGACTGTGTTAAATTTTAAGAAGAAGGAATGCATGTACATACATATTGAATAAGTAACTTCAGACTTCTGAAAGTTGAGAACGCCATTTTTTTATTTCGTTAAAAATATTAAAAACTGATTTGCAAGTATGTAGATCCATTTATACACAAAAATGATTTTTCAATCATGCACATGTTAAGTGGGAATCCCAATAGGTCTCGGAAGAGAGTTCCGCAGATTTGAAGACAGCGTTCAGCCGATTTTCATAATCAAGAACGCAAATTAAAGGAAAATAAATTGTCTAGAGTAAACAATCGGGGGTTTTGATAATAAAATTATGATTTAATAATAATTAAATAATAATTTAAGGCTGGAAAATCGTGACAATTATGAAAAAATTAAAAATCCATACAAGAGCATTCCCAGCGGGGTAAATTGATAAATTGGACATCCAAACATTCCAAAACTGAAAAAATAAAATTTGAAAACCGCAAAAAAGGCAAAATGCGCGAAAAGTTGTTTAAAATCGCGAAATCGTGCGAAATATACAAAAATTCCGCAAAATGCTGCCAAATTTGAGGTGCAGCAAGTTTTTTGGAAACTTGTTGCACAAAAACGTCAATTTTATCCACACAAAATTTTTTTTTAATGATTTTCATCTACTTTCAGCGTTGAAAAGCTGCTGAAACTGAAAAAATAAACTAAAATAAACTCGGCAAAACTTGTGAAAAGATGTTAAAAACCGAAAAATATAGCCAGAATAAATAGAAAATTGAGAAATTGTAGATGAAAATCGCGATTTATTGCAAAAATACATAAAGGAAAATTAGCGCGAAAAACGTGAAAAATCGGTTGCATTTTTGCAAAATTTTGAGGCTAAAAAACGTGAAATGGTTCCAGCCTTAAGTAATTATAAAAAGAATTCGGCAACGGTAATCTGAATCGTGGTAAATATTTGGAAAAGGTTTGGTCATAGTAGATCATAGTTGTGATGTGATTGAGAAAATGTGAGAAATTGTTGGATTTGTGAGCTTAAAAACACCTAATGACAAATTAAAATAAACACTTAAAACACTTGTAGCAACACATTTAATTACATTAACAAGGAGTTCCGAAAGGGCACAATATCCTTTTAATTCATTACTTGTTTAAAAATTAAATCTCTAATTAATATAAATAATTTATTTCGCTAAACCAGTCATTCGTTTCGTCTTCCGGAGATTTTCATCCTTACTCTATACATATAAAGGAGATTCCAACACTCGTGAATAATAGTCCTGTGCTAATTTTAATGCACATTACTATACATAACCTAACATTAGCATTAGCATAGCATATACAGATTATGCATGATTATGCACCTGCTGAAAATCAACCAGAGGTTGAGTCGAAAGGGCAATGGGGTTACATTATTGTGAGCAGTAATAATAATACAAGTGTTGTAAGACCGTGGCATTAAGTGTGTAATAATTTCAGTATGACGGCTTCAGGTAAGAGCGGCCCACATAACTATACATGCCATATACAGATATACATACAAGATGCAACTTATATTACTGTAGGGGAATCTTTTTGTGGAGTAGTACTTTTGTGGAGTAGTAACTTCATATATATTGTCAATACACACGGTAAATCAAGGTGTTTAAAAGTAGCAGGACAGATTACTCTTACCTGTAAGTACCTGCTCAGCAACTCTCACTTACAGGTATGTGTATCCTGCTCACACAGATATAGACTCTACCGAGGAAATGTTAACTTATGGACGGTAACCATTTACAGGCTTTTTGAATTTTAATAGAACCTTTCGTTTAATGAGTATTTACTTCACATGGAAGAGCCTCATCCGTGTACAAGAAACCAGAATATCATAAGGGATTTTTGGTTGGGCTTGACGATATTGGTGTACCTACTTACTGTAGTATATACCATATCCATCTCCATTGATTATACTGAAAAGTGTACACGTACAGCTATTAAATGTGTTGAAATACATAGAGAATTTAGTCACTTTCCATAGTATCCGTATCTATAGTTCATCCTATAGTATATATATGTGTGCATATACTGTATACTTACTTACGTACTGACGGTAATCAGCATTAAAGTATTTTTATGAGATGAGAGAAATTGTACGTACACAGAGCAGGATTTCTCTTGAGGGTACAATCGTCCTTCAACATTAACTCGAATCCACTGTATATATGCATTTGTTAATCGCGTATTCTTCCTTGTGGTTCTCCTTCTCTCTGTATAGTATTTACCTACCTTTTAATTCCAATAATCTGGTGACGTGAGTATGTTTTTAACTTGGTTTCTCCCCATTTTCAATTGCCACCCAGTCATGATTTCATAGTGTTAGAGTTAGACAGTGGCTATAGTCCCGCATCGCATATTTCAACTTTATCCCACTTGTGCAAGAGCTTCTATGGAGTTTTCATCCTAAGGACTATTGGAATATATTTATGATATTACGCTATTTAGAGCAATAAATTATTATTGTACATTTTTAGTCTCCAGTGTGGTGATACTCCTTCTCACAATATACAAGTCTTGTTTAGTCTAACGTTTTTATGTTCTTACAATATTATTTGTGTTCTTTACGATAAAATACGATCCACTAGTTTTCATTAATAATTTCATTAAATAATGTAATACCTATATAAGAAATGCTTATTGTTCTGTATCGTTATAAATTTCGTTGTGTATCGTAATCAGTTTTGTTCTCTGTAAAGTAATATGTGCATGGTATGATTTTGTTAAGTGTATCAAGCTAATTTACATTCTCTGTGATATAATATTAAATAACTTTTGCCACTTCTGAGTTCAAATGTCCATTGGAGGAAGTGGAAAATAAAAATAGAAATTATTATACGCATTTTGCCGACCTGTGATGTGACCTTTTACTCAACCGCAGTTGTGGTCTGCTGTAAATAATGCAGTGTATGACTTGTACACATGCTCTGCAGTTACAAACTCAAAGCTCCAGGAATAAGATTTGAAAAATTCACATACAACCCATAATTTAGTTTACAATTTAAATACAGTTATGTCATTGACGGCGTAAAATGTCGTGGAGTAATTTCCAATGTGTGTGAGTGTTATTGGTGCGAAATTACTCTCAGAAGGGCTCAGATATGAGGGTGCAAGTTCAAAAGGCATTCATGCCAATTAAAATAAATTACGGATAATCTTCGTGAATCTTGAATTTATATACTTGGAACAGAAAGATCCTTGTAACCCAGAGTCAATTAAATTGAACTTACTTTTGTTCTTGTAAGCCATCATGGCTTGGGACTGCAGAATCGGCTTCAGACTAAACCTATTCAATGTTTTAATACTTAAAGTTTTACTTATCCAGATCTTACTATTAGGATTTTTATCTCATAATAAATTGTGTGTACAAGCAATTGATATTTGTGATGGTGTCCATCATTGCTCTTGTTTCCGGTCGGAAGCGGGCAAGTATGAAATCGAATGT
This sequence comes from Lipothrix lubbocki, assembly GCA_034696945.1. Taxonomy (NCBI): domain Eukaryota; kingdom Metazoa; phylum Arthropoda; class Collembola; order Symphypleona; family Sminthuridae; genus Lipothrix; species Lipothrix lubbocki. The sequence goes on from JAQGAK010000093.1 coordinate 144,017, forward strand.
CCAAACAAGATACTTACAACCTACCCAATTACTGGAAAAGGTAAATTTTTGTATATAGATGCGTTCATGTCCAAATACTCCAAATGTTATACATTAAAATTTTAAGTAACCTAATACTTGACAATTATTATACGGAATACCCGGATAAAATATATTCTGTATATCAACCTCTGGCATTCATATTACTTAAGTATCTACATCTACATGAAACGTCTTATTAGGAGCTCAGGAAAATAATACGAATATGTATATGATACGACAATAATGGCTTCCAGCTTACGTTTAGGAGGTGTTGAAAATCAAAATGTCCGAGTTATGCCCGCCAATGCCAAACTGAAAAAAAACTGAAAATATATCATTAAAATGGCAGCTGTCCTGTGTTGTCCCTGCCCTGCTGGTGCTTGTGAATGAGTTTTAAAATAGGAAAATTATACGAACTTTAGTTTTCGTATGTTCATTTGGCAAAGGAAATTATTGAAACTAATTTCATTTTGGATGTTTACTGCGTTTACATATTAACACTTGATTATTAATGTATAGTAAATTCATCGTTTTTTAAACGTTTCACATCTCCTGTGGAGTGGAATGTCATTAAAATTAACCGAAAAGCTATATACAAATCAATTACAAGAAAATAATAATAATAATAAAATTATTAAAATTCATACAAACTTCAGCATTGCTAATATTTTCAGAAAAGATTATGTAGTCTATAGGCAATAGGCAATAACGAATCTAAAATATATCTCCTGGTAGTTTAACCATTGCTCTCATACTTCAATAAGCATAATATTCTGTAGTTCGGTTTCCCAAACTTCCGGGTTTGCTGGTTGCCCATGACCTTATCACGCTGTATCTGCGGTTTAATGAATTCCATGTCATTGTCATCCAGACAGTGTTTAGATTCCGTGGTATGCATACGTCGCAGTACCTCTTATGGGATGATGATGAATGGCATCAATAAATTAAATTGCGCTTACATTTTTGATAAAAATGAAAATCAAATACAAATTGAAGATTGGACTACGCTTCCATATTTAATAATATAAATTGTAATATGCCACCATTTTTATTTGATTTTTTTGTCCGAAAGCTATTGCCTAACTCATTAGGTATTTTTTTTAGTTTCTGCAAGCGGAAATGAGGCTAGTCTGGAACTTGCTTGTGCTCAAGAAAAATTGGATTTTGGTTGGAGACTGATGCGAGGAGTGAATTTCAGCACGGTAGAGCAAGACTTTGTTGTAACCGCACTACTCATCACTGGTTGTCCGATTCCTCCAGAAAGCGATGTAATTCTCATCCAAACAATATTCCTGTTTACAATAACATATTCGTCAATTTGAATTTCGCATGCGTCATTGATTAATTGGAAAATGATAAGACGTAACTGAAGACGAGGCCTGAACTAAACAAATAATTTTTATTTATTTTGAATATTCAAGGGCATGGAACATTTACTCAGCCATCTGGGAATCGACAGCTGGAGGATAAAATATTTTAAGTTTGTTTCCCATCGAGACCTTCATTCCTTCCCTGATTATATGTTATCTCCTCTAGCTAACTTGACTGTCCTTAGTCTTTCCCAGAACGGAATATCTTTAATGCCGAATGTGTCATTGTTGCCTAACTTAAAGCGCTTTGACATCAACACAAATGACATAACCGAACTTCCTGCAGATGCATTTGCTTCAAACAAGCTTCTGCAAAGATTCGAACTCAGAAATAATAATCTGACTGAAATCATTGATGGATCTCTACCCGAATCCCTGGATTATATAGATTTGTCGAGTAACAGAATCTCAAAAATAACTAACAACACCTTCTCAAACTTAATGAATTTAACAGCATTGGTACTGGACAGGAATCCCTTGGAAAACGTTGACCCTCACGCGTTTTCATCTCTTTCTCAATTAAAACATCTACGTTTAAATGAAATACCCTTAAGATCTTTCCCTGTACTCGGCAATCTGACCTCCTTGACAGAAGTGTCAATATCTCACAATCTTCACTACCTGGCCAAAGTAGAACCCACAGTGCTTCCTGAACCTGTCTACGCAAACGTAACGCTTGAACCTTTACCGAGTTCAGGTGACCCTGAAATCAATGCCTCTTACAGGACAGACAATAATGATTCCATTAAAATTCCTGAAATTAATTACCCGGGCAACATCACCGACCTTCCGTCACTGACTCACCTCTCACTCATGAATGATGGTTTGACTACCGTTCCGAACTTAAACAACGTACCCAAATTAACTGTACTCGATCTCAAGACTAACCGAATTCAATCTGTGCCCACTTCCGTTTTTGCCAACGTTCCGGGATTGAAGCGATTGGTTTTAAGTGGGAACATCATTAACCATGTAGGAAGTATCCAAGCCAAGAATCTCACGGATTTGGATCTGAGCTCAAATCGTATCGATAGACTTGCACAGTCAATGTTCGAACATTTGGCGAATCTTGAGAAGCTCAATCTGGCTAGAAATCAGGTGAGATAACAAAAATATCTTTATTTGTATACAGAATTTATTTTTGTTTATTCTATAAGGTAATGAAATATGATGAAATCAGTGTTGTATTGATCACTTCAACAATAAATTATTGTTTTTTAATTGTTTCAGATTACCCACATTCATCCCAAGGCATTCGAAGCCTTGCGAAAGCTCAAAACTTTAGATTTATCTCGTAACAAAATAAATCTAGCACAACCGGATATTATACCTGGATTTGACGCGGGAGCCCTGAGCGGACATTCTCCATTAAGATTCCTCTTAGAGCTTGAAACCATTAATCTAAGCCACAATAAAATGAACAGTATCCCCGGTGAATTCTATCAGTCTAGCCTCAAGTTGAAGACATTGGACTTGTCCTACAACGAATTGACTGAGATTCATGTGGGAGACATTAATTTCATTCAGAAGTAAGTTCTTTATTACGTATTAAATAATTATGCATATGCTACATGTATATGGTTTGGCCAATAGTATTGATCATCAATATTACTACTTAGCACATTAACATTATGTTGCAAATTTTATTTTAAAAAATTACTATTACAGCTCAATTGACGTCAACCTAAGTAACAACAGGATAAAGGTAATCGACATGAGCTACTATGATGTGTATTTGACACAGAGTGGTGAAGAAGAACAAATCCGAATTCAACTCGGCGGAAATCCGCTGAATTGCGACTGCTTATTACTCCATTTCAAGCTATACAATTGGAAACAAATAAAATTTATAAAAGACAACTTGTATTGCGCTGGACCTGATGAACCAAGGAACCTAACAGGAGTTACCTTTGACTCGTGTAAGTATAATCCAGCTGGTCATAGCATAGTTCATGCTCATTGGTTCGCTATTTCGGGCATTTACATAAAACAATGTTCGTATACAATTCTTTTATTTCTTCAATTTATTCTTTATTATAGTGGAGCCAGATGATTTAGTTTGCACGTTTCCGAGCCACTTGGGATGCCCCGAAGACTGCGATTGCTGGCGCCGTCCATCAGATTACACCATCATTGTCGATTGTAGTGGAAGTTTCATTAACAACGAAGAACTCCCTACTCTGCAAATAAATGGAACATCAAAGGATTATGTTAATGCTAAGAGATACGATTTTATACTTGATCTATCAAGCAATGGCATTAAACGTATTCCTGATGGATATGCTGCAAGTAAGAAAACTTTCTGAAATACAAAAATATAAGTACACAGTATGTGTCTTGATGTTTCGGGAATATCAAAACTACCAGATGAGGATATATGTATGTTAACCGCAGAAATAAAAATGCAACTTTTGTAATTTTCTAGAACTCTCAAATCGCGTGAAGACTGTTGACCTCCGACGCAATTCATTACAATCTTTGAGCTTCCTGAAATCTCTAGGAGAGAACAACGTGACAAGGTTCAATCTGTCGGACAACCCATTCCCTTGCTATGATTGTGCTTTCCACACGGATTCTCGGAGTCAATTTTCACGACTTTGGGATAGTGATAACCTCACATGTCTTGTGAAAACTTCATCAGGTTATCAGACACGCAAGCCTTTGGAGTTCGACTACGAGAGTATTTGTTCCGACCATACGATTGATGTTGTCGTGCCTATCGTTGTTTTACTTATGTTTATCATTATCGCGACAATTATTTACCTTCGAAATGGATGGGCCGTTCGAGCCTACATTTATTCCAAAGGATATGGATTCCTCTTGTGCGATTCCTACCCTGAAGATGATGAAGAAAAATTATATGACGCCTTCGTGTCGTACTCCTCTAGAGTAATCCTTTTATCACATCCGAAATACATATTTTTAATATAAAATTTCATTTGACTAGACATATTTAATTCACTAACTAACAATAAAAGTACACTTCATAGTGTTGAAATGTCAACTGGCTTTTTTATAGGATGAAGCCTTAGTAGAAGAATTAGTGAATCGACTAGAGGAGCAAGAGGGATTCAAGCTTTGTCTTCATTTCCGAGACTGGACTCCTGGCGATTGGATTCCGGATCAAATAGTTCGCTCTGTAGATCAGTCTCGAAGAACGGTGGTCGTACTTTCCAAGAACTTTGTTGAGAGTGTGTGGTCCCGTTTGGAATTTAAAGCTGCCCATTCTCAGGTAGAGCATTTTTCAAAAAATAATTTAGAGTTAGCACTATTGTTTTATGTAGTTACCATTTGTAAGAGGAGCTCCTTTTTTAAATGCCTACTTCTGTGGCTTGAATAATAATAATTATTATTTACAGGCCCTAACGGAAAGGTCGAATCGTCTAATATTGGTCCTGATGGGGGATGACCTGACAGACAGCGATATCAAGGATGAGGACCTGAAGGTCTACATGAAAATGAATACTTACATCAAGTGGAATGATCCCTGGTTCTGGCATAAGCTTAAATACGCTCTGCCCCACCGGAAATGTCTTGTTGAGGAAAACCGCAATCACTACATGAAAAGAGTTCAAAGAGAACGAGCCATTCAACTTGACAAAATTAGATCTGACATGGAAAATCAAGTTGTTTCATAATGTTCCCTATTAATAGCGATAAAAGTTAGATATGGGATAGTTAATTATACAATACATAGTCAAAATATATTATCACCAGTATATGAACTTTATACGTTGTATACAGCAACATACTGTTGCATCTTGAAAAATATAACTTCGCTCAAATATTTTAAACATTAAAAAACATTTGTGCAGTACAATTTATAATAATTGAATTTATTATATTTCTTTAATGGATGTACAAATAATCGAGAGGAAAGTGAATGTTTTTATCGTTCATGTATCTGGCGTCCCTCCTGCTCCATACAATATATCTATACCATGTGTATATATGCAATAAGTAATATTAATAAAATGGTGTTAAAAAATTATAACAAGTACCTTAGAACAAAGACTATAAAATAAATGATTAGTTTTTTAAAATAATTACTAAATAGCATGTACTAAAAAATCCTGTCTCAATTTAATATAGTTTTTTTTCCATTGAGGAAGGCCGCCAGTCTTATTGTTGCTTTGTATGTATTGTTGTCCTCGCTCAAACGCATGTTATAATAAAAATGAATTTGGAGAAATTAAAATGTAAATTAATTGACGCATGCATAATATTAATGAATAATCTCCAGGGAAAATATTAATGCTGCCGACTTACCAATTTTTTAAATATTGGGCATGTACATATAGCGTATTGACAAAATATTAGAGTGTTCGCTGTTCACAAATTAACAAGTATCTAGTAATTATATATTGCACAACTGCAAATTCCAATTTAACAAGTATTGTAAATAATTTTTTAAAGAAAAGTACGTGATGGGGGTGCAAATAACCTTGGTGTATTTCGTCAAATGACTGGAAAGTCTCCTTTAAGATCATCATAGAAATTTCGAAGAACATGAATTTCTTCATCTTTGTAGAAGATCAGCAAAAAGTTGTGGTACAACGTTTCGCAACATAACCTTTCATCTCAATCTCATCCTTATTTCTCTTTATTGTTACAAATTTTTTCTTGCATACTAAAACATAATGAACGAGAAACTCCGTAGGGTAGCAAAAAACCAAGTTGTGTGGTGGCTGGCTTGATTTGCTGAATGCAAAATTATTAAATATAAAGGTCAAACTATGCTCATAAAAACTAAACGTAAATCATGTAACGTGAGGTGCGGTAGATGACTCCATAAAGCTGGAAATGTTTTTTGAAGTCTACAGAGATGAAGCAACCGCTGTGAATTTATGCAATACCTTTATTACATTCTTAATATTATTGTGGAATCAGTTTCCAAAATCTCTGTAAAGTAAACAATAATCTAAGGGCAATTTAAAACCTGTTTGACTTCGAAACACGAGCAATATAAAAAATCGATTACTGCAGTTTGCAAATGACGATAAAGCCTTTATTGTTGACTCTATATTGATGATGTCGCTAAATATTACTATATGAGACATATGAGTGTAATATTCCAAAGTTCGGTGAAATTGACTCAAAGGAATGGAAATGCTTTTATTAATTATAAATCGTAACTTGGAAATGCATAGATGTGTAATGATAAATTATTTATTCCCTAACTATATTTATTAGTAAAATAATGTTCAATTATTAGTGTTTTCCTCCTGGTATTGGCTTCATCTCTATATCATATAGTATATTAAAACATTTATCGTAGGAACAAATCATTTTACTCATCGAGTGGTTCGGGTTTAACGATTCTTCCCCAAAATAATACAGTTTCAGCTAAGTTATTGTATATTAAGAATAAGAACGGTCGATTCACGGTGAAAGTAATTTCATTCGTCCCGATTATTCTGTCTCCAGTAGCAACGCTCACGGCAGCAGCTTCCGTTCCCTTCTCATTAATATCAACAATGGCACTGTGCAGCAGGGCACTTACGTGGAGACCAGCTGTAATAATCAAGTGTAAGTCAATTTCGAAGATTATTCATTAAATGAATTCCTTAAAATAAATTTTATTTTGAAGAAATTAAGGGAAACTGGATAAAAACAAGACGATCATGCTTCTGAGAGATTAAAACTCACGTATTGAAGACATCCTGGACAAGTTAGCACTGCTGGCGTTGAATAGCGAAGCTACTCCCAAGTTCGACAAAGTGTCTTTCACATGTCCATCGCTCTGTACTCTCATTTTGGGTAGCTTCACCGTTACCATTGAAGGTTCTTGACTTGTCATGGAATATATTTGCGCACTCAATAAGTCCGTAGTTAGGGTGCGTTCCACAGTCTATACATTCAATTTGTATCAAATATTTTACGAATCAATCTAATTAAATTCTAGTCTATAAGTCTATAAGCTTCGTGTAGTATGGATCTTTCATTGAATTCACCGGTTAAGCTTAAAACCCTGATATAACTGAAAGCTGACTAAAATGATGAACATAGGAGTAGTAATTACACTTCTACTTTACATAAATGTAAACTAATACCTGCAATCCCACAACTCCTAGTGCTTTAGGTAAAATTATGTACAGGGCAGTATCTCCTCCTTTATAAGGTAACCGAATCATTTCGTAGACCGGGGTGCCGACGTATGGAACCTCCAAAATGTTCGTCATGAACTTCACTGCAGTCGTTGTGCGTTCGTCAATATGGAAGAGACCCTCCCGGGTGACGTAAGATGAAAACGGAACGTCCCATGTCCCTTGGAAGTAAATAGCATTCACGAGTGCCAAAGTTGTTAATGGTGATGGTGGACTATCAATCACTGAATTAATCTTGCCCTAGAAAATTATCAAAAAATTGTTTTAAACACCATTTTAAATTACCCATCAATTTCGTTTACTAATTCTTCAAATAGGTTGGTTAGTTCATCAAGTAGATTAATTAGTTCACCAAGTAGGTTAATTCGTTCATCAAATAGGTTAATTCGTTCATCAAATAGGTTAATTAGTTTATGAAATTGATTAATTAGTTCATCAAATTCGTTAATAAGTTCATTTTTAAGATTCTTGGCTCATTATAGATCAATAAAATCATGATAGAATACGGATCAATTAATTGTAGTTATTACCCTGGTTTTCTCGCGAACCCATGAATTGACTCTAAGTTTAAACAGCTCGCCATCCTTACTGAAATCAATGTCAACAGTTCCAGCTCCATAAAATCTGTTCGATTTCTCCTCAAAGGACTTTCTGATGGGGTAATTAGTATCCGCAAATATTTCGTTTGCAGTTTCCAGTAAAACCTTCGGATGCATACATTTAGTTAGTACAGACATCATTTCCGACATATTTTCATGGAACGTATCAGCCGATTGGTTTTCTTTTGAAGCGGATATTTGCAGTAAATTAGACAGCTCCTGTAATTAAAATAACAATTTTAAAAATAGTAAAACAGAAATTGAAAATCAGATATCGATTAAGCAAATATCATTTAAAATAGTAAGAATGAGTTTGTTCAACGATTCTCGTGATCTCTGATTCCATTAAATAAACTTACATTAAAAGTGGTATCTGAAGACCCCAAGTAGAGCAATCCTAATATATTTAGGATGCTTAATGGGGAGAATACGAAATTGTCATTCATGGAATTAGTGTTTTGTACGATTTTAAGTGCTAAATCTAAGCTTTGGACTCGGTTGTCGTCACAATGTTCACATCTGGGCTCTCTCCCTTTAAGGTGCCGACTCAGCACACATTTATCCCCAGGCTTGTGGAGATCAGTTAAGTTTTGTTTACTTCCTTCGGGTTTAATGCGTCGATTGACTGTTGTCGGTATACTGTCTTTAAAAACAATGGGGTCATCTTCCTTTTGTGGGGACACTTCAAAGGTGATTTTGTCCTCCTCGGGCAGAGAATAGAATTTGATGTGCTCCTTGCCCTTGTCATTAGCATGACCATAGGTGTCAGTTTCATTAATTATTGTAGTACTACTAATTATATTCTTGGCAGGCTCCGTTGTGGCTAAGTTTTCGTTTGCACGCTTATGGAAAGCATTTCGCACTGTGAAAAAAGGATCTTGGGGTTTCTCGTCCGATTTATGCATTGGCACTGGGGATTCATACGGATATGGATCGTCCCGAACCTGGTTCAAGTTTGATTGCTGCTGCTGCTGCCGACCCATCATCACATAGTAAATTCGGGGAGAAAATGTCCGATTTTCCCACCTAGAAAAATATTTCAGATATTGAATTATCATTATTCATCCCGACAGCTATATACACTAGCATAATTACCATTTCTTACATTTATTTTCTATTTTTAAGCTAAATTTCTAGTTCTTGCATTTAATTTCTAATTTTTTACAATTAATTTATATTGTACATTTAATTTTTTATGATGTGGAATGATTTTATTGTTCCACGTAAATCATTTTAAATCGTGGAAAGTAAGAACGGCAACTATTCCCATTATAACTTGAAGCATAAGCATAGATATAAGATAATCATATAAGATTATCGCGCACATCCAAAGAAATAAAGATAATCGCGATTTTGGCATGCCTAAGACGTGCAAAACAGGGAAGTAAATGGAAGAAAACCCTCAATGATTTAATTATCCTCATCTTGTGCAGACAGTTGGATGATTTTTAATTAAGTTGAGCGCAGTAATAAATCAATGATTAAAGTTGTGGAAAAATGAAAAATGAGACACAAAAACTGAATGGTTTACCTTGCTAAAGACACATAAATAATGGGCTCAACATAGGGAGGTGGTGCACAGGGGCAATGAGTGACCATGAAACAAATCCACAAGACCACAACTAGCTTCACCACTTCAGAATATTTCGCTTGAAAAATCATAGTTCTTCGAAGTAATAAGCAATCCACGCATATATACTTCAAGGAAAAATTCAACGAGCAGAAACACGCAAAGTATCCATGTCCATGAAACTTGAACTGAATACATTGGTTTGAAATCCAAATTAATTATTAGAAGTTTCCATGATCACGACTTGTACTAAATTCTCCCACCGCGTGGTTAATTTGGCTTTCTTTTTGTAAAGTTGCTTCTCCTCTCTTTATTATCTAATAATAATAATTATTATTTTATATTAACCACCTTTTCAACTTCGCAAGATTATTGTCTCTGTAGTTTTTAGATGCGTGACTCCAGTTTCTTATCTTTTCGGTTTGCATGCATTTAATTTATTTTTATTAATAATATTTCTGATTTCTTTAATATTCTATAGGAAATTTCTTTATCCAGAAATTATTTCACATATTTAGCTAGATTTTAGAAATTTATTTCGCACAGCACAGTTCCACAAGTTATTTCAGGTTTTCAGGAAACCTTTAAAAGATTATTTCACATATTCAGTAAAACCGCAGGAATTATTTCGCCTTAAAAATCGATAGGAAGTTATTTCACATAAACGCCGTATAGGAATTATTTCAGCTTCTTAAGCATTAATTTATTATTTTATAACGCAATTGATTTTAATATGATTTAAACCAACGGCAATTCCTGACATTTTCACTTGAATATTCTGTTATAATTTTTCTTGGCATTGGAATTTCTCATACAATTTATAATTAATTTTTTAATTTGTGCAATATATTTTTATTATTGATTTAGAGCTGAAAATAGTACAAATTGTCTCGTATAGTTGAATTTCAAATGAAAACACATGTGCAGAAAATTGAGAAGGTCAAGATTGTTTATTCCGGTTTAGTCTGTCTACTGTTGGATTTTAGAATTTGAACATGAACTATAGAATAGCAATAGCAGGAAGGATTCATATGGCGGATTCTGTTTCTTCACGGATTTTTTTAGTTTAATCTGCGGGAGATGATTATCTGAGATGAGTATCACTGTAATTCAAAATGATTGAGCTGCTGAAGGATTTTGAGTTACTTTTGCTTGCGTTTTTCCCGGAGTCGCGGAGAAAAGTCCATTTTGAGTGCCCGAGGCTAGATGCACGAATCCAAATTGCTGGTTATTTTTCAAGTAAATCGGTTAAAATTTGGCTGAACCCCACATGTACGAGTTTTTGGTACAGTCTCAGCACTGACAGAGAGCCCTGACCACCTTACTAAAATGTAAAGTGTGAATATTCCATTTGTGCATTAAAGTTGCAACAATAAGCGGTGCACAGAAAACTGACTTATATATTTCTACAGGAAAATGCCTTTATTCTATTACCCAAAGCATGCATAACAATGCAAATATTACATATATTTGCAAGTTTTCTACACAACCTGCAAGTTCCAAATCCAAGTTGGAATCTTCAGGGGGTTGTGCGGATTTGTGGGGGAAGATATTTCAGGTGTGCAAAACGTCATTCAAATTACCAGAAATCACAAAGGAGGAGCAGTATTCTTCAATTATTTTTATTTGCCCTACCTAACATCTCTCCAACTTGCAGCCGTTCAAGTAGGACGTTCTCAATCTTTTACAATTTAATTTAAATTTTTAAATTCCGGTTACAAAAGATATTTTTCAATTTTAATTTGATGAAATTACATTTATGGAACTTGATTTCAGGGGAGTTTTTAAAAATCCCTAATTATTAAGCTGTTTACCTGAATGACCCCAGGAGTTACATATGTAAAATCCTGAGACTCATTGGAACGTTGAAGGAAGACCTGGGAGCAGCTGTGCAGAAATCGTGCAAGGTAAGTAAAGTGAGGATGAAGAGCAAAAAATGTGGTAACTACACAAGCATGTTTTCCTAAAGGAGTATTATTGTTGATGAAAACTGGCTTTTTGCCTACCACACTTTTTGCATATCTGTGAATTTTACAATAAATTATCCTTTATTCCAAGTTACTAGTGCGTACCTGTTTTCTTGAAATATTTTCAGTAGCCCCTGTTACTCAAACTTGTTCTGTGACGTTCTCTAATTGCTTGTTAGTTCATGAGAAATCCCTAGCTTCAGTTCTTGTTTATAACCAAATACATTAAATATTACTTTAATTCCCCATTTGTTCCCTCGGTCCGTCCAGCAATGCTTATTCCCATATATACAAGAGCTATCTATGCAGGTATCAAGCAATTTAGATATGAGGAACATTTGAATATTCTGTGGGAGTAGTTTTGCTTAATGTTGTATCAATTTGTTTGACAATATAGTAAATTCACAGCTTATCATACAGGAAAACGTTATATAAGTATAGTGTAATATTAACTTAATAAATAACTTATACCTTATTAATTAATATATAAATACAAAAATACATTATATTAAATTAATATTTAGTACAATAACAAATACAAAATATATCATAATTACACTAAAAATGCTTCTGTCAAGAATAGTAATACAGTTAATACCCTCTCACAATTAACTAACTTAGATTGGAACATGTTCAGCATTCCGGAGAAGTTTCAGCAATAGAATTACAAAATGGGGTTCTCCAAGACACTCTGGAAATGCCTCCAGTTAATATTCTGAAAGCTGCCCTGACGTCGTTGGAGTTCGCTGGCCGACCTAGTCGGATCTGGAGGATGATGGAAAACTAGTAGCTCTGGAGACTCTCAACTGTGTCGCCATCTAGCGGGACTTAAATGTATCTTATTTTTTTCCTGGTGATTAAAGCATGATTGAACAAGTTTTTTAAAACGAAATGTTCTACATGAAAATTCACACATTACTATGATTTTAATAGACAGGCATCATTAGTTTTTAGTCCAAAAAAGCATAAAAATGCTTCACAGACTCGTCAAGTTGTTTGACCAGAACATACCTTTTATTACACACAGCTTGTATACAATTAACTCTATGAATTCAATATACAATTATTATTTCAAAATTTGTTCTAAAATTAAAAAGGACGGAACCGTATTTTGGTTTATTCGATGAGGAAATTTATATTTGTTTACATTTATTTGTAAGCCGTGAGGAAATTTGTTGCACGTAGGGTAGAGTTCCATGAGCGGATGTGAATGTGGGTAAAATTATGACATTTTGGTAGAAAGTTATGGAGAAAACCTCAATTTAAATAATTCTGGCAAACCATTATGGTAATAATAATAATTTTTTCAAACGGTTAATGTTACAGATTACAAACTTTTTAATCTTATCACATTGTTTCAGAGAATATTGTTAAAATTTTTAACACAAGAAATTTACTGTTATATTTTATTCAAGACAGAATCCGACTATTAGGTGTAACAATAGTTCATTACGCCGCATTACTCTGGTCGGGCTTATATCCCGTTGGATAATCAAGGGTAGATCCGCTATCAATGAGTTCATCTCTGGGCGGTGCATCCGGAACGTACGCTTGTTGCCATAGGAACGGATTGTAGCCCCAATTCTCGTGCAATTCGTCCAGAGCTGAAAAAAATTACAATAATTAGTATTATATACTTAATAGTATTCATATAATAATATTAATAATAATTATTTTATACATTAAAATATTTGTCGCTTTAAGCTTATAGGACTCACATTTAAAATATTAAAATATCATAATCAATTTGTCGTACGGCCATTTTTTAATTACTAAATTTTAGCAAGTTTAAAACACTTACTCCAACCACATTGATAAATATCGCAGAAGGTTTTCGTGCTGTTATCATCTGGATCCCTACCATCATCGACACAAGGCTTCTTCGCCCATTCGCTGCAACCCGGTTTCGATCCATAATCTACAGAAAAATCAAATGAGAGTTTGTCACCAGAAATCCCAAATGTGATTTACTACATGAAATAAAATTTCTTATACTAATTTAATTCATCAAATATCTCAAATTTTTTACGCATTTCTATCAAGCAAACACAAATTTACCGCATTTCGTCCATTCCCAAATGAAGCATTCGCCTGATTGTGGTGGCGCTAGTGAATCTTTGAGTCCATTGGGGTCCACCATATTGGAATCTTTTGTCTTCTGTACAAGTCCACAAATTCCATTTGCTAATCGAATGGCTACATTGATCTTCATCTTGGACTCGATCAAATTACCTGTACAAAAGATTAAAATTCTTGTTTGACTATCTTCCTTTAATTTATATGGACTTCATTTTTTCCAGAATTCGTATAAAATTCGTAAATATAAAAATATCTATGCCATAATACAACGTTTAATTAAATTACCTGTCATGGACATCAAGTAGAATAGTACAAAAATTTTAATCATTTTCAATTTGGTACGATATTATGCACAAGTAGTTAATAAAGATGCAATTTTTACGATTCCGATTCTTGACAGATAAAAGAAATTATATTTCGTAATTTAAAAGAACAATTCCCAGTCTAAAAGAGCTGAAATGAGCTTGCATGTTGTGCCAAATGCGACTGTTTATAGAAATTAATTATCAACATTTACTTTAATTAACAAGGTCCTGTAGCTTTCATTTCTTGACGCATGGACTTTTAATATTCCACTTGGAAATGAATGCAACAAATCAGACATTGGAAGACATTATGAGAGACAATACCGCAATTTAACCAAATTAGGCTTTATTTATACATACCCAGGAATAACGTGACTCCATAAAACATTATTACATTTTTGAACTTCCATAAATAATAATAATATATTAATGAGATCATATGTTTACTAAAATGTGTAATAAATAGATTATTGTCGTGCTGTTTAATGAAGGAATGACAACAAATTCGCTATATTCACAACTCCCAACAACTGCGTGTAACGCGCAACGCAGTGAAAACGTTTTATTATTAATAATTTATTAATTATTATTTAATAGTAATTTATTATTATTAATAGACAAATTAATTAAATTATAATATAATAAAGAAACGATTCTCAATCCGGAAATTGTGTCGCCCAATGTTGCCATGTACCAAATAGTATTGCAAAATAATGATTATTATGTTTTAAATATAATAAATTTGGATTAAATTTTTTTAAATGTTTACTCAGCGTTTGTAAAATAAAGCTTTATAAAAATAATAAAACAATATTCAATGAATTTTTTAGAGAGAGAGAAGAAATAATAAACTTTATTTCACTGATACCGTTGTGGTGTATATGCCTTTGCCTTACGATTACAAGTTACAAGTTACAACGCAGTCACACAACAGTACACTACACACACACTTCACTAATGTTATAAAAATAAATTATTGTATAAACATTTTACAATTTAATAGGAACCCTTATTATGATTAAGGTATTAAGGATTAACATTTGTTGTCAATTCAGTGGTTCAGTCCTTCAGTCAGTCAGCAATCTTTGTCATCTTTTTTGTATATTATTTATTAAAATAAAAGATTAATTTTGTAATTAATATAAGATTGAACCTTTTATTTGACGAGGGTCTGCTATTTCTCTGTGTATTCTTTGGATCAGTTTAGAATGAATGTAATGTGTTTTCCAATTCCAGCTGTAAAAAACGAGATTATGGATCCCAATTTCACACGGCAGTCAGAAAGTAGAAACTGATAATAATTGAATTGGATAATTGAATTAACTTATCAAGCATGACAATTTTCTTAATTAGATTACATATTACGCATTTTACCCTTTGACTATTTTGTCTACAAATAAAATTGCTTAAAAGAACGTATAGGAGTTAAGTTAAAAGATTATAACAGAAGTTAAGTTAATAATACTTCATATCTTAATTTCGCGAGTTCTCGTATACTAATATTAATCCGGCACGATGAAACTCAACGGAAGGAAGTTTATATCCATTTTGCAAGACGATGGGCCTCTCCCCATTCAAATTTCAAAGATGAAACAACATCAAGACCGACACTTGTATGTCAGTAATACGGATGTATTTGTGGGATATCGGGAAAGCTTAATGGCGAAGGACTTCGTTGGAGCTTCATCCGGCGGCCATGATTATCCGGATCCAAACGTAATTCATTTTTTGTATTTTAAACCAAGTATTTTTAACAATTAAAATGAATTATTCATATTTGAACTTTTTTGAATTATATTTGAATTTGCGTGCAGATAAAATTCCTCAGGAATAAGTCATCGAAAATCACTTGCATTGGCTTAGGCAAAACCTCTTTTTTACTCTGCACGTGTAGCGATGACGCTGTGTATTTATGGAAGAAAGACTCTTTGTTAAGTACGAACGTTTGATGTCACACTCATGAACTTTTAGGAAAAATTCTAAAAATATTGATGGATTAAATATTTAATTGCAATAATAATTTTTACAGGAGAATGGAGTCGGAAGAAGGTGGTGAAGAGCGTGGGCAAAGTATTGCATTGTTCTGTTTTTAGTACGGACTACGATATTTTCATTACTTTGTCAAAATCCAATGAGATTATCATAATTCATTGCGTCTCCCATGTCAAGCTGGTTCGTCGAAATAAGAATTCTAATTTATTAGTACAATTCTTACTAACTATTTACATTCTTACTAACTATTTACATTCTTACTAACTATTTACATTCTTACTAACTATTTACATTCTTACTAACTATTTAGTATTTAGTTTAATTTTATCTCTCAAATATAAGCTCAATCTTCTCTATCTTTTCGTAAACTCAATATACAAGTATAATTAAGTATTATTATTGGTCTTCTGCGAACTATTTTGATCTTAATATATTTATATTACTTATTAAAATGTAAAACACTGCTTAACAAGCTTCCCGAACTACTTACAGGAACCGAATGGATCATTGGATTTATCAGTAATTGAAATCTATGCCTCGATTGACAAAATCAAGGAACCCAACGCTTGGGTCACCTGCTTTGAATCCAATGGGAAGCTCTGTATCATCGGGTTAGCTGAAAGCAATGGGATCTCTTTGAGAGTAAGCATTAGAAATGATTATCTTGAAGTATTTCCAAACAAATAAATTCTCTTATTCATTGTGCTTTGAAAATATGTGGAATTTCTTTTGATACAGCTTTGGAACGTTTCTAGAAACAAGTCTGGCGTGTCAGCAAAATTATTGGATCATAAAACAATTTCTCAAATCAAATCCGTTGCATCGGCAGATATTATGACCCGAGATGACGATCTGTATTTGGCACTTTTTGGAAACGACGGGCAAATCGAAATGCTGTTAGTTCAAAATGGATTCTCTGTCATCAACCGGATCAGATTTGACGGTTATTTTTCAAAAATATTTTTTTTCCAATAATAATTTATTTAAGGTAGTCTTTAATTCGACGAAAAAATGTAATTTATTAAAAATTACAAAATCTATATAATTTAATATAAATTTAAAATCAATAAAATAGACACCAGCGCTGAACGAGGACCTGACTCCATTGATCAGGATCAGCTATCAAAGCAATACCAACCTCAACCGCAGTCCATGAAAGCAGAATTTCGAGTGATATACGGACGCTTCATTGATCTGGAATCCGTTGATAAAAATCAAAGCTTCAACTCACAAGTGATTTCAACTGAAAAGCAACCAGTGGAAAGCAATGACAGTGCAGATAATAGCAATTTAATACCAGTTAGCGTGAATTCTGGAAAACTCCATTGTCCGCAAGTGTTAGCCCTGGTAGCATCCACAAAGAAAATATATTTTCTTGATTTACGTAGCGGCGAGGTTGAACTAACGATAAAGTACGAAGGTATTTGGAATAAATATACATAAACTATACTGCAGTATAAATTTTTATGTATACAACAATCCCCTTGATTTGTATTTTAGATCTGGATAAAAACATCGGCTTACTAGTGAAGACCATTGCCATCACATTTGACCCCGCAGCCTCGGATGTAGTTGGAGCTTTGCAGTTAATGATGGATAAAAATGTGTATTTTTTCCGAATAGGCGTTTCTACTGGTGTCAGCGATAGGATTGACAACAGCAGTTGTTTCCTCATATCCAGTGACAATTACAGTAAGAAATCAGTGCTGAGGAAGAAGTTAAAAAGTCCGAAAAATCCTCCGAAAGTAACTAGTAAATCAATGGCTGGAATTAAATCAAGGAATGTACAATCCCAGTCAAAAGTAGTTTTAGCCCTTGCAGCTGCTACTAAATGTAACGACGACCTTGGGAAAAGAGCAAGATCGCGATCGGAGTACGAACGAGGGGATTTTCCAAGAGCTTCACCTCGAACCGGATTTCCCCTGAGTGTTCCGTCGTCACCAAGACAAGCCCTGATTTTAGAAACCAAAGCGTCATACAACCATAATCAACTGTTCTTTGATTCGACGAACAGTGTTCAACTCCCTCAGCGTTTATCGGAATCCGGAATATCATCTGTACGGCTGGAACTTAATTCCGATGGAAAATTAATGGCTGCTGGAGCCAATGTCAGCCCGCTTTTGGTATTAAAAACCCAGCCGATTGAGAATGTCCGGTTGTTCAAGGACTTGGGAAGGATTTCGTCATTGAAGTTTGATTTTAACTCAAAATATTTAGTAAGTTAAATAATAATAAAAATAATGAAAACTAATTTAATAAATACATGTTATAGGCTCATCAAAATTCTATTAAATGTCGTTTTATTTATGACCAGTTACTAGCCACAAACGAATGCAAAACAACTGTCTTGGATTGGCGAGGAAATAAGGAACTAGTGAATTTTAAGTTTTCCTCAAAATTCAATGAACACGTTGGGTCACAGTTTTATTTCATGGATAAGTTTATTTTACAAGGAGAAGAGAATCGTCTAGCCTTATATTCTTACGCGTTCGGAGAAGGTGGAAATATTTATTTGCAAGCGGGGAATTTCCCATTAGCTTGTCAAAGCATTACGGCATTTGCTGCTGCTAATCAATTTTACTCCAGTAAGTTCTCACGGATAACCTTCAAAATGTTGATGATTTTAACCTTTAATTAAATTTTAATGGTATTTCCAATGCTTCTTCCAGATTTTATTATCTGCGGCCTGTCCTCAAAATGTTTACAAGTTTTTGATGCAAATGTCGAAAAGGTTGTTGTAAATATTCCCCAAAGTCACTCTCGTCCAGTCACGTGTATTCGATTGAATGAGGCCCCGAAAGGTTCAAATGCCACCGCCATTTGTAACTTTGTCCTCACTTCTGCGCCATCGGCTATTGATCCCATAAAACTGTGGGATCTTAGAACTTCGAAGTAAATACTTGAAGATCTTATTATTTCGGATATTTTTACACTTTTCATCAAAACCCCGAAGGGAATATTCATGCGCAAGTATATGAATGATATTTTATCACAGAAGCGCCAGTGTCATTGGCGATGTCAACGTGAACGCCTTTGTTTCACCCGCTCGACCGGCATTGTCTCCTTGTGGTCGCTACATAGCAACTGGGTTTGAGGATAACAAAGTAATTTAATATATCAAAATAACAATCTAATAGCTCAATCATTAACTTTAATCATCCTCTGTACTCATCACAACGACTTGGAAACTTCCAGGTGATCCTGTACGATGTACGAAAGATCAATTCCAAAATGTACAGTCTTGATGGCATTAGGTCTACCATCTTAGACTGTGCTTTTGACCCATCTCTACCCTTGTTGTGGTGTGCAGCAAGAAATGGAGCGCTCTGGAGTTTTATTGCATCCTAGACCAAAATTAATAATAATTATTTAAATTGTTCTTGGTACAAAATTTAAAGAATAAATATTACTTTTTAATGATTGCTTCGAGGAAATGCGTAACACTGATTTCAAATTATACTGGAGCCATAGAGCATTGCCTCTATCTTTCTTCTGTCTTTGAACCCACACCATAGCGAACATTTTGCATAATTTTTACCATATGTTGTTGAAATAGTATACTTATAAAATACTGTTATCCACATACTACTGCAAAATGAGTAATATAAATAAGTTCTGGGCTACTGGCTATACACAGTCCTTGACTAGTTATGACTAAGGTTACTTACTAAGGTTATTTTGGCTTGCTTTCCATTCTGAAGAAGAAGACAATATCTGCACCTCTCGATGCTTCAAGATTGTAAATGCGGTGCTGTCACCTCCCCAACCAGCAACCACACATTTTTGGGGCGATCTCTCCCCTGGTGACTGGATTTACGAGCCGAATAGGTTTTAAAGGTTTCATTAAAAACGAATGGACCACTCAGTTGGATAACAGTCAAGTCTCCGAAACTAAAGAGAAATTAAAAAGAATAATTTATTCTTAATTATTACAAGAACAACGTTAGCATGGAAAAATATTTTAAATATAAAAAATCTTCCGCCCGCGACCCTAAGGGGTCGACGAGAGAGGTCCCTCCGGTGGCCCAATCTCTAACTAATGATATTCAGTAGTCAAAGCCCCATGCAGCATGTGACAATGAAAACGTTTTGATGTACAGTACTCGAATGTATGCCACACTGTAGCATAGACACTGATAACGTTTTAGTCAACAGCACTCACATATATACCATACTGTAGTATAGACAATGAAAACGTTTTGGTCAACAGCAATCACATATATGCCATAGTGTATTATAAACACTG